>SDVV010035558.1:0-11045 GCA_016164225.1 Gammarus roeselii
TATATATATATATATATTTATATGAATATATATACATATGTTGTTATTTTATTTTGTTCATGAATTTAAATTACTTATATAGATCGAAATTCGGGTTCCGTTCCAATTTTGCCATTAGGGATTATCCCACTTTCAACCCGTATGTTAACCCACCACACACTCTTGTTTTCAATCGATAAGGGACGATGTCGCGACCCTTAAGAATAGGTGAACAGCTTACACTCACGTAGCTTGTTCAATAGCTTTGCTGAAGTCGGTTTAAATTCATATTGCAACTTGGTGATCAGAGCTTATGCAGAGTAGTGAATGAATTTTCTACAATTATTTCTGAAATGACAACAAAGAAATTAGACATTCAATCATATATAAAACTATGAATAATATCATGAGTTCTGCCTGTTCATTTTCCGAATGGATTGTTTGAATCAATTGTGTTATTTTTTTCCCGTATTTTTTTCTGACATTCATCAATAAAATAACTAATTAGCAGCAACCAATAAATTGATTGGATCATTTTCAAACTTGGTGTAATGACAAGCTTGTCTAATCAAAGTTAGGACTCGGTTAGAAAAATACATTGAATAAATACCAATTTACGAATGACGTCTTCAGTAACAAGATGTTGGCATTTCCATTTTGATTCAGTTTAAATATAATCAGAAGGTCACACCGCACGCTGATTTATGATACATCCGCTACACACGCGTTCCAGATGAGGTAATAGAGAAAAATCGGTCAAAAATTAGTGTCACAAGCCGGCAATGTTTATAAAAAACTTCATTAACTGGGTTCGTTTTCTGAAGTCCTGATGAACAAAGAAGGTTGATCACTTAATCTGGTGACTTAACATGACGGTCAAGCTGTACTTGTCCTTCAGTGCTAAATTTTATAACTTAATCTGGTGACTCAACATGACGGTCAAGCTATACTTGTCCGTCAGGGGTGTAGTGATCACCAGTTGTCTTCTTCGACCTAAAATTTGGTAAACAAAGGTAATTTAATAATCCTTTGCTTTCAAAACGCCGAAAGAGATAACATAGTCTGTTCCATTATATGAACCATCATTTTGTTTAGCGACGCGTAGGATAACGATCAACTGGAGGACACTGGTTCTCTCTTACTTGGCCAGCTGTTATCACGGTCTGCAATACCTCCAAGTGGTGCGTGCGAGTACTGCGTGTAATTATTTCATCCATTAATTACAGTGATTTTTCGGCCCTGTGCAGTCAATTTCTGCTATACGAATGTATTGCCAGTCAAACAAAACCTTCAATAAGCCCCGCGCAAGCATTCCGGGCAGATTGATATGACTCCGAGGAGATTTTTTCATGAAAGCTTTCCCCTTAGACTAAGTTTTCTGGTGCACCCATGATATATTGGGGCCATGAATGATGTAATGGGGTCATTTGGTGACTCAGGCAGGCATTATGCAAGGAAATAACGCTCTCACAGCCCTTTAATGGGCTCCGACTCGGTTACTTACCATTGAGTGGCTTTACTCCTCTGGTATCTTGCGGTGTCCCTACGATTCTACAGCTGTTGCTGCTCTAGTTGTTCATGCAGATATTGCTTTGGCAACACGCCCCTCCCTTGTCATGTTTACATCCCGAGCCTTCTTAAGCCCATTGTTGAATACCATCTCTTGTCATTTTGTAAGACATGTGCCAAGCTGACGTTGTGGCGCTCATTGAGACAGCTGATGTAGTGTGCGCATTTTATTTTACAGTAAGTAGGCCAGGATAGACAGAAGAGTCAATTCTAATAATACTTCAGATGACAGCAGCACTAGCTCAACCTTACATTTTCTGAGGTGACATATAGATAACATATCCTTGTATATTATTTTGCTGACACGTGTTGCTTGACTAATATTAATTGCTGAAATTTAGCAGGATGATGTCTCCTGTCGTTCAAGTGGATGACGTCTCATGCCGATCAAGAGAATGCTGTCTCCTACCATTCAAGCGGATGAAGTCTTGGACGGTTTAAGGGAATGATGCCTCATGCCGTTTGAAAAAAATTATGTCTCCTGTCGGTCATGATGATGTCGCCTGCCGCTCTCATTTCAGTAACCTCACTCTTCGCTGCTCTCATCACTGTAACCTCACTCTTCGCTGCTCTCATCTCTGTAACCTCACTCTTCGCTGCTCTCATCACTGTAACCTCACTCTTCGATGCTCTCATCAGTGTAACTTCACTCTTCACTGCTTTCATCACAGTAACCTCACTCTTCGTTGCTCTCATCACTGTAACCTCACTCTTCGCTGCTCTCATCACTGTAACCTCACTCTTCGCTGCTCTCATCACTGTAACCGAGCCCTCCGCTGCTCTCATCACTGTAACCGAGCCCTTCGCTGCTCTCATCACTGTAACCGAGCCCTTTGCTGCTCTCATTACTGTAACCGAGCCCTTCGCTGCTCTCATCCCTGTAACCGAACCTTTGGGCGCTCTCAGTTGAAAGCAAGTCATTGCTACCGTAATTACCGAAGCCCTGATAAGTTCTTTTTTTCACCTCTCGCGCTGGTATCAGTCATAAGACACGAGCACATGTATTACGATGATACCCGATGTCATGGTACCCTTATACCATTAGGCAGTAACGGTCACATGACATGTGAATGATTATAAAATATGATAATGATCCCAGGATGAATGTTCACATGATGCATTATTGTTCGTAATATACTTTGATAACAGACACCAGTAGTTGCAGTATTCAGACAAGTACCCAATTTACGGCATTGTTTCAAGTTTTCAAAAACCGTCCATTTTTTTTATAACAGTTCAGGTAACAGCAATGTGGAAGCAGTTTCTTCAGCCCCCAAAGTCCGTGAACAAACTTTGTTGACCGAAAAGTCTTTGCCGATCGACAATGGCATCTTCTCAAGTTTGATAGAGAGAATTTCTCCTGGTGAAGTTTGCTGGAGAATTTGTCTCCACTCGCAGTGAAGGCCAAGGCAGGCTTGCTCAGAATACCTTTGAGGATTCCAGTTCAGATATTGCACATATGTCATCAACTCATGTGCAGCCTAACTGCACATTGGCACGGCCTTACATAGATCATATTTACGTACCGCGATTACAAAGCTCATTAACATATGGATTTGTTTCTGCGCAGTCAAATCTACAATCGCTCATTGGGTCACGGTAGCCTTCTCGAGAAGAGCTCATCATGTCCAAATTACATCAACCGTGCTGCTGTGTATGTGACCGGGTTTTACATTTACAGACAATCCGCTTGATATACAAAAATTATCACGTTTCTTACAACCATATCCCCTGAGTAACTCGTTTTTACAAAATTAATCGTAGATAAAATTGTTTGTTTCGATCGTTGATTTTAACTCCTGGAAATAATGATTCCAACATGAAGCAACGAATCTGCTTCCGTGACTTTATACCAAGTCCGTTCGTTGAATTCTGATACATTATTCCTCAAATCCTTTAGAAGATAGTTGATGTTCAATCAAAGTTTGTTTCAAATAAACCTACTGCTATTCATCACAAAACGTATGAAATGATGTCGTAAGACTTCTGCTGCATTACATCAACGAAAATTTGCAAGTAATTTATCAACCTCTTCTACTTGATCGGTCATTTTAACTTTTCTGCTTCATTCAAGTATGGCGACGCGTCACGGTGACCTCTGCTGGTATCAAACGAACTCCTGTAATGTATTAATATTAATCCAGTTATATGTCTATAGCAATCATGAGTAACATTATTATCTATGTATTTCTCATGTCATGAAATTGATATCCACGGGGAGCACCGCAAATATCATGAATGTAATCATGAGAATAATTCACAACCTCTATGTATGTTGCTCACTAGAGTGTAGTGAATTAAGCAGATTTTTTTCAGCTCTTTTCTGCTGACTGGTATATAGACTACATGGATACGAGATACGAAGGGGTTATTATTGCTTAAACAGACAATAGGTCTCCTCCCAGCCGACAACAAGGGTTTATTATCAACAGCAATTTTGGTGAATGTAGGGTATTTTCAAAATGTGTATGTTTTTTTATACATAAGCTCATGTTAACTGCGACTTGATGTCTGAACAGATACAATTGGGCTGCGACCATCTAACTCGTGTTGTCTTCTCCGTAGCACGTGTCTGGCAAGTTTCCAAACAGTTCACGCACTTCCCGGCCTACTACTCTAACGCCTTTTAGGTGCCATAAGTGGAGTACAGCTGTCCAATAAGCCGTGGGACCAGTTTGTATTTTTATTAATATACGGTGAGCGCCGTGCTCTCTTGAATTATTGAGAGGCATAAAGCGGCACCGCCGAGCTAGGAGGCTGAGTTCACCAGCCCTTGCAGGGAGACTTTGATCAGACAGTTGATACCGTGTAGAGCTTCCGGGCACGATAGCAGAGGAGCCTCGTCCCCGTGTGACAGGGCAAGAGTAGAGTTGCTGGAATGCCGTCAAATGATTAAAGAATTTTGTGTGACTCAAAATCAAATACCGGGATAAAGGTTAATATTATTGTTTACGACAAGCCTCAAGAATTTTTGTGATAAATAAACTGTGAACTTTTAGGCCGCCCTGACAACTGCCGGCCGACGCACGTATAATTGTGTTTAAAAAGTGACGATGAGCTACAATTGTTTTGTTGAAATTAACAGTGAGCCTTCCCATGGAAGCATCGTAATTTTGGTAACAGTCAGAATTTGAAATTGGGCGGTATGCTTTCTAAGTCCCATAGAGACACCCTTCAGCATGTCCATCGCCGCTTTAACAGAATAACTGTATGATGAATGAACAATTAAACTATTTGTTTTGAACAGTTCATGTAACCATTCATGTCTTTAGCCGTACAATCTAGCGTTGAAGAATATATGTACACTTTCCATAATCAAATCCATTTAAGGTTTATTCTTGTCTGCTATAAACAAGCAGTTCAAACAACGTTATGTCCGGTAACAATAATCGAGACCTGAATGAAAAATCTGTTGCAGACTTCATTTTAAAAATATACAAATTGATACATTTTTTCCTTACAGAGTGGTACCACATTATTACCCAGAGAGAGTTATTAGAGCATGTTCTCGTGATTTGACACACGAACAAAATGAACAAGTGAAAATTTGAACATCATTTAGCCGCTAGGAGCCACCAACATGTGACGAAAGTGACGAAAGGTAAGTTACCCCACACATTAGACTAGAATCCCCAGCATCTGATTCTATGCACAAGAAGATAATGAATATTTTGTACCAGAATCCAGAGCGTCTGATTTTACGGTCGGTAAAATAGCGAATACTTTGTACTAGAATCCTGAATGTCAGTTAAGGGATCATGCTCCGATCACGCGAGAGTTACTTTACAAGGAGCAAAAGATCGAAACTGATGACAACAGAGCGGTGTGGGCCTTCTCGCCATCCCCCTGTTACCTCACACGACCCATCGCTGCAAGGCTCGTATTTTGCGGGTGAATAACTTGCGACGAAGCCCCGATTATCCGGATGATCCAACATGGCAGAGCGTGGCAAACGCGAGAAATGGTTGGGTAATGGTCGTTTGGAGGATGGTAGGAGAGCTTGGGAGGAGATGGTTGGGTAATGGTCGTTTGGAGGAGGGTAGGAGAGCTTGGAAGGAGAGCGCCTGGAGGAGGACGAGTGGGAAGGACTCTAAGGAAAGTTGGCCGAATCTGAGATTTTTTTAAATCCTTTTAGAATGAAATCACAGTTGGGCTGGTAGACAGTTTCTGGGCCAATTTTTTGTCGCTATTTTTTTAAAGAAAATTGGCGTTCGATTCACACTCGAGGATGCAACTCACCAAATGTTATGTCCGTCCACTTCCATATGTTCCCCCTGCACAAAAAACACTCAATGCAGGATTGATTTCTGTACCAATTCAGGCAGCTAAAAAATAAATATAGATGGGAGCAAACTTCAAAAAATTGCCTTAGATTTAAAAAATATTTTAGCATCACACGTTTGCATACAAATTACCGGACTTTTGTTTTATATTACTGGATATTTATTCCTTAAAAATATGCTCGTGGTCTGTGTAAATTGAAATCTCATCGTTATTTATGTGCATGCACACAAAAATAGATGAATCACTTTGTGAGGAACAGCTCCATTGAATGCTATCCAAATTCATCTCAAAATCTGTCAAATCGCTTCGACGCTTCGTCTTCGCTGGGTGAGGTGGGAATTGAACCCGCGAGAAATATTGTCCGGAATAGAAGTCAGTGATGCTTACGATGGCCATATTTCAGGACTGTTGCTACAATAGTGGCATCGTTTCAACGCTGAAGAATGTGACATTAGAAGGACTGTTCTGTGTTGCACTCGTTGACCAGGTCTGTCTTGATGAGCCATGAGAACTGTTCTGTGTTGCACTCGTTGACCAGGTCTGTCTTGATGAGCCATGAGAACTATTCTGTGTTGCACTCGTTGACCAGGTCTGTTTTGATGAGCCATGAAAACTATTCTGTGTTGCACTCGTCAACCAGATCTGTCTTGATGAGCCATGAGAACTATTCTGTGTTGCACTCGTTAACCAGGTCTGTCTTGATGAGCCATGAGAACTGTTCTGTGTTTCACTCGTTGACCAGGTCTGTCTTGATGAGCCATGAGAACTGTTCTGTGTTGCACTCGTTGACCAGGTCTGTCTTGATGAGCCATAAGAAAGTCTTGCAAATCATAATTATTAAATTGCGTTCCGCGTGCTTACGAGGACAAATGAAACGTATTATTTTGAAGAAAAAAAAACATTATTTTTCTGGACAGAGGAAGCCAGAAGGAATGGCAAGGATTGAATTAGAGCATTGCCTAAAACGATGTTGAAAAAATGCATAGACCTATTTGATCAAATAATTAAATGACACAAAAAAATTGTGCTACTGTTAAGTCTTGTATATAAGTAACATTCATTACCTGGTGCTATTACCGTGCAGTGGTACAGACACGTGATGCGCAGGTGTCATGATAAAGTTCTCATTCACTACCAATCATTAGAAATGTCTACACGCAATTGATGCAAAACAATAATGCAAAAAGGTTAGGTTCTCATCCAACCTTTTTCAACAACTATAAGTTTGACGGGTAAATCCCTGTGTGAATAAAAATTTGATTATGTCGAGAAAAGCTGCAAACATTTCCAGATCTTCAACCACATTTACGGGATCGTTCCATTGTGATCTCTTTCTTAGAAGGTAACGGTGATTGACGTTCTTTCTTCATCAACGGAATAACGAAATTGAAACACTGTTTGATTTGAAATGCAGCTATATTTTCACGTAACCAACGGTTTCAGACTTTCGAGTTATTTTGTGCAATCAAATTATCGAATGAAGGGTTGATTCAACAATATTCACGATGCCTGTGGCCTAGAATTGGCCTCAGTGAAGAATAAGAAATCTACACACATTGGAAGCGTACAACCAGAGGAGAGCAAGTCTTTAATGCTGTACCTAACATAGCAATCCCAAGCTTCGTTAGAATTTACAATGAAGCCTAACGGTAACTGACACGCATATGGTTATGCACGGGGCCGTTAAAATCATCTATGCTACTTTCTTTCGTATTTTACTCCCACTGAAATTGATGTCCGCTCTCCAACTCCTCAAATAATTACTGGTTGGATCGGATCTGTTTGCATCACTGCTACGACACTTCACGGCTCAAAGAAATGAAATGAAACTGCGGATTTATATTAAAGCCTCATGTTTATCAACGCTATGATTCAATGAAATGTGGTCATTGTTATCTAAACAAAATTAGCCATATAGAGCCATGCTCCGTTTTCTATGACACGTTATCATTAGTAGAATTTATTAACTCACAGCCTTCTCGGCATCCATGGCACGAATACGAATCGTGCCATGCTCCCGTGAAACAATTCGTTTCAGTAAAAAAGTTTTCCGGCCTCAGGGACTGCTCTGTTTGCGAATGAAGTCTGACACCGCATCAGACTGCTTTTAGAGGAGATGAAACGCGTCCATTTGAGTTCAAGCTTTCGTGATGACATTTAATCATGACAAAAAAAATCGTCGTTTGCTGTGAGTGAATGTGGATTTTTGATAAGGCAATTTTATCCTCAAAGAGGGGCCCAATTTGCTCACCAAATGGAGCTTCTTTTGCCTCCTAATATTTAATTTGGACCTCATCTGAAAATGAATTAGCATTCGCTATAAAATCAATTCCATTTTCACCGGAGTAGGATGACCTGTAATTGCACTTGAAATGTTTTTCAAACAGCTGGTACCATGGGCACTAATGCAAGAGCGGAAATTGAAGTTGCTTAGACACTCGTTGCTGCATTTTCACATGATACACTCGCGATCAACGAAAACCTCAGCACTTTTCCGTGTATTTCATTAGCTCCACAATATAAAACTTCATCATTTTAACCGACCGTTTCACTGAAAAGGAGTGAACCGAGTCTTCCTCCGCATAATGTCGACAATACAATACTATACGATCTTGAAGTGAATTACATGGTTCTATTAATTCAAGTCAATTTATGAACACGGTAAGGAAACTTTGCACATAACGTATTATCAGAAAAATGTTATGGAAGAGAAATAAATGCTCATTGAATATAGCAAGCAATTGGGTATTCGTGAACCAGTCCAAATCATCAATGCCTTCATAGACTATATTAGTTATTTGAGTACAACAACAACAAAAAATCTCGTGCACGGTTACGTTTTATATTAATCAACATATGTGAGGGAGACATAATCTTTAATAATATCATCAGAAATAATTTACAAATCTGTCTATTCAGAACTCACATCTATGATCATATAAACTTTTATGCGCATAAGTGGGTTCATAATATCCCGGTCAAAAGCCGTAAACAATTTTCGTGGTCAGAAACCAAAAAATAATCTTATACATACAAAATACGTTCAGAAGATATCAAACCAAACATTTTTATACACGCGTCCGAAATATGATCACTTTCAACGATGGACACTTCTGTTCTGGCACTTCGGCAAATTGAACGAGCTTGTCCGTTAAACAGCATTGCAGCCTTCCGGTGGTCAAAATGGACGATCTCCTGACAAATGTTTATAAACATTTCTTCACAGTGTGAATACAGAATGTCTCAACCATCTTTTCAGAGTGTATAACCCCTATAATTTTATATTTATAGACGATACAGGATGGGATAGCAACCATCCAGATAAATATAAGTTATACTGTTTATTTAGCACAACACTTAACAAAAAACAAGATAATACGACAACTTATATAATGGCTTCAATATGATTCCCTTCACTCTGATTTACTCGTCTAAGTCGTTTTTTCCAAATTTGTCATCACTCTTTTCGACATATCCACATCCATTTGGTTGAATGATACCAGATTCGATTGTTGAGATTTTCTATGTTTCGTGGACGTGTTGTGCAACCCTTTGACTTAATATAGACCATCGAGAAGGAATCACACTGTGTCAAATCCGACAAACGAGGAGAAGATGCAACAATCAGTCCCGGATAACTCTTGGGAAATGTACTAGGGGCACCATCTTGCATGAGGATGTTGTCTTCTTCATTGTACATTCCGATCAGTTGAAACCTGAATTGATCTTGTGCCATTTGAATGCAAAATTCAGCAGTTGTCTATACATCCAAAAAATGCTGGTGTGGTGTTTCCTCATGACGCTGCAATTCCTAGGTGAGACGCACTTCATTTTCCTGATCTGTGATACTCTGCACAGATTGAACATTGTACGGGTGTGAACGGATCTCGTGGGCAAAACAGCAGATTGTAGCACGTGATAGATCTGAGGCATTGGAAAATCGGCGGAATGATGTTTCGGGTTCTCGTTAAAAATGTTATATGTTGCACTCAACAATTTTATGATTTATGTAATGGTTGCGGAGGCAGCTTCTTTGGGGCGTTTTGAACGTTTTTTTTTTTCGTTGAAAACTCTTGGCAATTTTTTAAATCGTCTGGTCACTTGGTTGGGCACAGTTTCTAATTATCATTGCTCTCCATCTCCTCCTTACGGTGACCAAACTTCATGTTCTTTCGAAGAGGCAGGCTTTCTTCGTAGGCTGTGAAATGCTTGGGGGAGGTGACATCTAATTCAATATTTTAAAACTAAATTGCAGGATAGAAACTTCGAATTAGATTCAACAAAGCAAAAGTCACTTCGACTACAACTCTAATAAACCGACGGTAAAGCAGTGAATTAAGTACTCACTGCATTCAAAATACATTTATACCAAAAAATAATATAAACCCATACATTTTGCTTGATGCAATCAATATTATATTTTTTACATTTTGAGTTTTGGGTTTGTAGCAGCGACCACAAATGACATCGTTTTTGATGCAATGATTTCTCGAATAATGACACGATATTTATTCGCTGTGATGTATCACTTAGGGACGTCGTCTAATGACGACTTATCTCCTTCCAAATAGTTTATTTGGCTATGAACTACATACATCAAATACAATGTCATAGCACATAATAACAAAAAAGAATGAGTCATCATCATGAAGGGTTTCTTCAGTGTCAGGAAACACTCCGAATATTAATCGATAACTTTTCGGAAAAAAAAAATCAATATATATTTAGATCATAGCTATCTATACTTTTACATCTGGTTATATCCAAAGAAATTGTCTGCCACTCTCTTGCTCCTCCAGCACCAGGGAGGGAAAGTGATAAGAACGCTTCCACAGCCGCCAGTCACAGGGAGGGAGAGTGGTAGCAATGCTTCCTCAGCCTACGGCAACAGGAAGGGAGAGTGATAGGAACGCTTCCATAGCCTCCAGTCACAGGGAGGGAGAGTGGTAGCAATGCTTCCTCAGCCTACGGCAACAGGAAGGGAAAGTGATAAGAACGCTTCCACAGCCTCCAGTCACAGGGAGGAAGAGTGGTAGCAATGCTTCCTCAGCCTACGGCAACAGGAAGGGAAAGTGATAAGAACGCTTCCACAGCCTCCAGTCACAGGGAGGGAGAGTGGTAGCAATGCTTCCTCAGCCTACGGCAACAGGAAGGGAGAGTGATAGGAACGCTTCCACAGCCTCCAGTCATAGGGAGGGAGAGTGGTAGCTATG
>SDVV010035559.1:0-11044 GCA_016164225.1 Gammarus roeselii
CCATCACCGTCATCAGCGCTGAGTGACACACACTTCCATGCCTCTACCATCACCGCCATCAGCGCTGAGTGACACACACTTCCATGCCTCCACCATCACCGTCATCAGCGCTCAGTGACCCACACTTCCATGCCTCTACCATCACCGCCATCAGCGCTGAGTGACACACACTTTCATGCCTCCATCACCGCCAACAGCGCTGAGTGACACACACTTCCATGCCTCCACCATCACCGCCATCAGCGCTGAGTGACACACACTTCCATGCCTCCACCATCACCTCCATCAGCACTGAGTGACCCACCCTCCCATGCTTCCACCATCACCGCCATCAGCGCTGAGTGACACGCACTTCCATGCCTCCACCATCACCGCCATCAGCACTGAGTGACACACATTTCCATGCCTCCACCATCACCGCTGAGTGACCCACCCTTCCATCCCTCCACCCCCTACACCTAGTGACCCACCCGGCCATTCCTACATCGCCTCAACTAAGTGGCCCACCTTGGACATCCCTCTTTCATCACCGCTACCTGCTAAGTCTATATGTTTAATAATTAAAGCTTCACTGTACGTTTTATGTGTCAGGTAACTCTAAACAAGTAATAAACGCCGTGAATTAGGCACATGTGGTAAAAAGGAAACCACAGAAACTTCATTGACTTAGACACGACTTCATGGGCAATAAAGTTGCTAGGGCACAAAGACAGCAAACCTTGCTGAATTGGTCTTCGTGGCCAGAGGATGTCAGCTACTCTGGCCTAGGAGTAGGGAGGAGGCAGAGCTTAATACACCTATGTTTGATCCTAGATATGTACGTAACGGTATACGATGAAGCCCGTTATAGTGAAGCAACTGCATGAGTAGGAGGGATATTGTCTTGGCCTTACTCCTTACCGGCTTCAACCTGTTTTATATGTATAGTAAAAATAACTATACAAAGTGCTCCGGTGCTTACCACTCATATTCCAATCACAATACTATCTCAAAAAAGTGACCCACACTGCCATTCCACCACCCTTTCTCCAAAGTGCCTTACCCTGACATCCCCACATCATCTCCACTAAGTGGCACACCCTGCTTTCCCTCCATCGTCTTCACTAAGTGGCCTCCCATACCATCCAACCACCCACTCCAGAAGGTGGCCCAATCTGTCATCCCTCCACCATCTTCACTATGTTGCTCAGCCTGCCATCTCTCCACCATCTCCACCAAGTGGCCCAACCTTCCATCCCTCCACCATCTTCACTATATTGCTCAACCTGCCTTCTTTCTACCATCTCCACTAAGTGGTCTAACCTGCCATCCCTCCACCATCTTCACTATGTTGCCCAACCTGACCCCTCTACCATCTCCACAAAGTGGCCCACCCTGACATCCCTTCACTATCATCACTATGTGGTCCGACCGACATTCCTCTACAGCGAAGGCTGCTATCTTCCCTGCGTCTTGGGTCGTAAACAAAGCGTTTATTGTATGCTGAACAAAGAATAAACTTTAAACAGCCCTTTTGAAGAACCATTAACAGAAGCCGAAAAGAAAATCTTAAGGGAGTTGCATTGAATAGAAGTAGTAGTGATACAGCGGCTAAAGAGAAGACATTTTTTCGAAGAAGGACTGCTCTTCCATAAAACGAATCTGGGTGTTCCATTTGCCTCGGTGAGGTAGTCTTAGGAAGGTAATCTGGGTGTTCCATTTGCCTCAGTGAGGTAGTCTTAGGAAGGTAATCTGGGTGTTCCATTTGCCTCAGTGAGGTAGTCTTAGGAAGGTGATTTGGGTGTTCCATTTGCCTCGGTGAGGTAGTCTTAGGAAGGTGATTTAGGTGTTCCATTTGCCTCGGTGAGGTAGTCTTAGGAAGGTGATTTGGGTGTTCCATTTGCCTCGGTGAGGTAGTCTTAGGAAGGTAATCTGGGTGTTCCATTTGCCTCGGTGAGGTAGTCTTAGGAAGGTGATTTGGGTGTTCCATTTGCCTCGGTGAGGTAGTCCTATAAAAGTTGAGGCGACCGTTAGATTTCCACTCCAATCCCCGTAATTTCTGTGTCGAGTTAGGTTTCAAGTGTTGGAAAGCCATGCCAACGGCGCTCTAACCGACGTTGTATCGAGTGTTGGAAAGCCGTGTCAACGGCGCTCTAACCGACGTTGTATCAGGTGTTGGAAAGTCATGTCAACGGCGCTCTAACCGACGTTGTATCGAGTGTTGGAAAGCCATGTCAATGGCGCTCTAACCGACGTTGTATCAGGTGTTGGAAAGTCATGTCAACGGCGCTCTAACCGACGTTGTATCGAGTGTTGGAAAGCCATGTCAACGGCGCTCTAACCGACGTTGTATCGAGCGTTGGATAGTCAAGCCAACGGCGCTCTAACCGACGTTGTTTCGAGCGTTGGATAGCCAAGCCAACGGCGCTCTAACCGACGTTGTTTTGAGCGTTGGATAGCCAAGCCAACGGCGCTCTAACCGACGTTGTTTCCAGCGTTGGATAGCTATGCCAACGACGCTCTAACCGACGTTGTTTCGAGCGTTGGATAGCCATGCCAACGGCGCTCTAACCGACGTCGTTTTGAACGTTGGATAGCCATGCCAACGGCGCTCTAACCGACGTTGTTCGAGCGTTGGATAGCCATGCTGACGGCTCCCTAACCGACGTTGTTTCGAGCATTGGATAGCCATGCTAACAGCGCTCTAACCGACGTCGTTTCGAGCGTTGGATAGCCATGCCAACGACGCTCTAGCCGGCGTTGTTTCGAGCGTTGGATAGCCATGCCAACGGCGCTCTAACCGACGTCGTTTCGAACGTTGGATAGCCATGCCAACGGCGCTCTAACCGACGTTGTTTCGAGCGTTGGATAGCCAAGTTGACGGCGCTCTAACCGACGTTGTTTCAAGCGTTGGATAGCCATGCCAACGGCGCTCTAACCGATGTCGTTACGAGCGTTGGATAGCCATGCCAACGACGCTCTAACCGACGTTGTTTCTTGCGTTGGATAGCCATGCCAACGGCGCTCTAACCGACGTCGTTTTGAACGTTGGATAGCCATGCCAACGGCGCTCTAACCGACGTTGTTTTGAGCGTTGGATAGCCATGCTGACGGAGCTCTAACCGATGTTGTTTCGAGCGTTGGATAGCCATGCCAACAGCGCTCTAACCGATGTTGTTTCGAGCGTTGGATAGCCATGCCAACGGCGCTCTAACCGACGTTGTTTCGAGCGTTGGATAGTCATGCCAGCAGCACTCTAACCGACGTTGTTTAGAACGTTGGATAGTCATGCCAACGGCGCTCTAACCGATGTTCTTTCAAACGTTGGATAGCCATACCAACAGTGCTCAAACCGACGTTGTTTCGAGCGCTGGATAGTCATGCCAACGGCGCTCTAACCGATGTTGTTTCGAGCGTTGGATAGCCATGCCAATCGCGCTCTAACCGACGTTGTTTCGGGCGTCATAACATGTTCATGCTTCCTTTTTGATGGCTATTGTGCGAGCTCGGTAAGTGACGTTATTGAGTTGGACCTGCCTCCACAGCAACCACGCAAACCCGTTATTGAGTTCCTGTTGTTTCGAACACTAAACGGTCACACCGTTTACACTCCAACCGATGTTGTTTCGAGCGCTGAACGGTCACACCGTTTACACTCCAACCGATGTTGTTCCGAGCGCTGAACGGTCACACCGTTAACACTCCAACCGATGTTGTTTCGAGCGCTAAACGGTCACACCGTTTACACTCCAACCGATGTTGTTTCGAGTGCTAAACGGTCACACCGATAACACTCCAACCGATGTTGTTTCGAGCGCTAAACGGTCACACCGATAACACTTCAACCGACGTTGTTTTGAGCTTTAGACGATCACACCGTTAACACTCCAACTGATGTTGTTTCGAGCGCTAAACGGTCACACCGTTTACACTCCAACCGATGTTGTTCCGAGCGCTAAACGGTCACACCGATAACACTTCAACCGACGTTGTTTTGAGCTTTAGACGATCACACAGATAACACTCCAACCGATGTTGTTCCGAGCTTTAGACGGTCACACCGATAACACTACAACCGATGTTGTTCCGAGCTTTAGACGGTCGCACCGTTAACACTCCAACCGATGTTGTTTCGAGCGCTAAACGGTCACACCGTTAACACTCCAACCGATGTTGTTTCGAGCTTCAGACGGTCACACCGATGACACTTGAACCGATGTTGCTTCGAGTGTTAAATGGCCACACCGATGTCACTCTGAACGATGTTGTTTTGACCGTTAGACAGCCACTCCCAACAACACTACAACTGATGTTGTTTTGGCAAGTAGACGGCCACAACGACATCACTCTGCCCGATGTTAAGCAGCATACGGTCTCTTGTAGGCATTGGGATGTAAATGACTAGGAAAGTTTGCGTCATCGTCTCGATACTTGACGCTGCTATGAATGGAGTTGGACTGCAAAGCCTGTTACGAGCAGAAACTTTCTACTGCTGGCGCTGTAGACGACAAACTCTTCTATGAACTTCAACAGAGGGGACACCAAGAGCCTAAACAAGCCAGAACATCTCTCGGACGTTGATCATATTAAAAAACTTAGGAATGACCTGCTAACAAGCCTTTTATCTTATGTGAAGAAAGAAGAGTACACTCGGGAACGACACATTGTAGTTCTTCTCTTCCATGTGGAAACACATGTTGTTTTCAAAGCCGAGGAAGTACGTAAAGAATGTTGGCATGGCACTTGTCATGCTAACACTGACGGGTCTTTCAGCGTGTTTTATCACATTTTAAATATATCAACAATATATCTGACAAGAAAGCAGACGAACAAATACTCACTGGTATGTTTTCCTAGCACTCACTCGTGGGTGTGAAATGCATTTATCGTGAATACATGCAAACAACACTTAAATAAGCATAATGATCTACTAAAACCATCAGCACCGCGGTTAAGAAGTATTTATATATTATTATCTCAACAAGTAGGAGAATTTTGTGTCCAAAATATTCTTATTCGAAAAAATCCGACTACTTTCATTGAAAATGAACAAATATTGGGCATGATATTCCAATCACCAGGGGTCGACGTCAAGTCTTATTTGTAAGGCCATTCAACTGTCGGGGAACGCAGTGTCTCTCCCCCGGCCCTGTCTCCTAACCATTCCGTTCCTATGGATATACTTGCACAACCTTTGTTTGCTGGGTACAAACAACCACCTCGGGCAATCTTTGTTTGATGGTTACTAACAACCACCTCGGCAATCTTTGTTTGATGGTTACTAACAACCACCCCGGCAATCTTTGTTTGCTGGGTACAAACAACCACCTCGGCAATTTTTGTTTGATGGTTACTAACAACCACCTTGCTTCTGAAATAAATTCCTCGCGTTATCTCAGCCTGTTTTGGATTTATTCGTGACGTTTTGGATGTCATATGTTACTCCATAAATCCCGGTTATACTGAAGATTTATTTATTGAGTATGTGTTCCAGTATTCGCACATCTCGCTGTTGAAAGACCTACGTTTTCCATCACATTTTTTTTCCTTATGATTAAGATATTAAGTAGAAACAATATTAGAGATGAGGATCTGTGCGTGCTAAATTACATTCACTGATTTTCCTGCAAACAATTGTAAATATTTATTTGAAGTTAGCTGAAGCTCAATAGAAAGGGCTCTACCAGATTGAAATAGATTTATGAGATGTGGCTTATGTAATAAGCGATTTTAAACTCCTTCACAGGCTTCTCAATAGAGTCTATAAAAAGCCTTCTACCGCAATGCAATGTTGCAAAAATGTATTAGTATTCCTGCAGCATATATTCTAAGAAGCATCCGGAGAGTTATGGCTCAATGATGCCATAAGAGGAGGAGTCCAGGGCCATGAAAGTTGCTTCTGCATGCCTCGGACTGGCACTCATCCAAGGGCGGGCTGGCATTCTTTGTGTGTATACATGTCTACATAATATGAGCCAAGCTCACTTCCGTGGTTGAAATGTTTGGAACCTGTTAAAGCATCCTTATTCGGGGTAAAAAACGCTTCTTCACGCACTCAAAATGTCCCATGAAAGAACATTACTACAATATAAGTGTTCGTCCCGCGAGAGGATGTTAAGTGTCTACAAAACATTATTTATCCCTTTACTTAACTACATGGTACAGCGTTCAGTTTAAAGCGGCTCCACTTGGTGGCTGTAAGAGAAACATCAACAGCTGTTGCTCTATAAATGCTCTTACTAACTTTCGATTACTGCACTGAACATGTGTCTGAAAAACACTGAGTGTTTCAATACAATTGACATCGTCTCCCTTCCTTGTTGGCGAGTGGACTGCCATTGTTTGTCTTCGTCTACTCAAGTCATTCCGATTCAAAAGCTTTACAATTCTTTCTACACTGGTTTGACTACAGATAAGACAGGAACAAGACATTAAATTAGACACTGATTAGACTGGCAATACTCTAAATGGGCTCTGATTAGGAGCTTCGGAAGATGGTGCACCTAAAACATTCAGTGCATACATAAATTGGGTAAATAAACGGATCTATCCTTAAATTGAACTCTGAGCAGACTGTGATTATACACGGAATTGGACTCTTATTAGGGGCATCGAAGATGATACCACACACATAGTATTCAGAGTAGGAATATATTGGGTTAATATACATCAACCACTGTCTAATATTAATTGGAAGCCAATCATTGATCAGGCAAACAGTGTGGGAAATCAAAGAATTTATTTGATGGTATCCTGTTTTCTGGTGTTTACAACATGCGCAGACGAGAAAAAAAAAAAAAAAAAAAAAAAAAAGCAAATATGATTCAGAAAGAAAAACGCTAATGTAAAAGGGAGCTGTTAAACGCAAAGAACTTAACAAGGAAGGAAACCAATTGAACAGCGTATAAAAGGTTCACATGATCAACAGAGAAAATAAAATGAAAATAAACCTGTTTAAAAAATTAAATAAAAAACTGTTTTTCTTTGCTCGTGCGGGCAAATTTTTCACATACAAATTAAAATTGACCCTTAATTGATGAGTCCGGTTAACCGGTAGTTGAAAATAAGGTAATGAGTGAGTTGTTGAGTGAAAATTATTTTAACGAATAAGGTTACTCATCGATATCCTTAGATACCTCGAAATTTTCATTGACAATATCCCACAAACCATTAAGCATACCATCATCTTCTCTTAGCAAAAGGAGGTAGCCTCACAAGGCCATCAACTTACAGACCCTTTTCTTTGACATCAAATGTAGTCGAAATATTCCAAAGAGTAATGAACGGACGAATAGTAGTTTTTTTGTGATGTAAATGGTTCATCTCCAAGCAACATTGTTTCAGAAGTAAGAGGAGCACGTTGACACAACTACTGTAGCATTATGAAGAAATAATCAATGCGTCATAATGCTGCAGTGTGAACGATAAATCAATGCGTCATAATGCTGCAGTGTGAACGAAATAATCAATGCGTCACAATGCTGCAGTGTGAACGATAAATCAATGCGTCATAATGCTGCAGTGTGAACGATAAATCAATGCGTCATAATGCTGCAGTGTGAACGAAATAATCAATGCGTCACAATGCTGCAGTGTGAACGATAAATCAATGCGTCATAATGCTGCAGTGTGAACGATAAATCAATGCGTCATAATGCTGCAGTGTGAACGAAATAATCAATGCGTCACAATGCTGCAGTGTGAACGATAAATCAATGCGTCATAATGCTGCAGTGTGAACGATAAATCAATGCGTCATAATGCTGCAGTGTGAACGAAATAATCAATGCGTCACAATGCTGCAGTGTGAACGATAAATCAATGCGTCATAATGCTGCAGTGTGAACGATAAATCAATGCGTCATAATGCTGCAGTGTGAACGAAATAATCAATGCGTCACAATGCTGCAGTGTGAACGATAAATCAATGCGTCATAATGCTGCAGTGTGAACGATAAATCAATGCGTCGTAATGCTGCAGTGTGAACGAAATAATCAATGCGTCACAATGCTGCAGTGTGAACGATAAATCAATGCGTCATAATACTGCAGTGTGAACGATAAATCAATGCGTCATAATGCCGCAATGTGAACGATAAATCAATGCGTCATAGTGTTGCTGTGTGAAGGATAAATCAATTCGTCATAATGCTGCAGTGTGAAGGATAAATCAATGCATGGTAGTGCTACAGTTTGGAGGATAAATCAATGCGTCGTAGTGCTACAGTGTGAAGGATAAATCTATGCGCCAAAGTGCTACAGTGTGAAGGATAGAATGCGGATGTGGTTTATCTAGATCTTGCCAAGGCCCTTGACAAAGCAAATCACAGTATACTACTACTAAAAGCATATATTGCCGGTATTCGAGGATATGTTTATGAATGGATCCAAACATTTTTTAACGTCAGAACTGAAAGTGTGGCAGTAAACGGGGGATCTGCACCAGTGGGAGCGCTTAGGAGTCGCTATCCCTGGCGCTAAATTCGTTTATAGCTAACGTCAGATCAACCACTATCATCTCCGCCAACTGCCTTATCAGCCCCAAGTTGTTCCGACTACCTACCTACGGTACCATTTTTTAACAGCGAACATTCATAGCGTTACTCAGTCACACCAGCCACTGTCATATCTGCCAGTGACATTCTGGCAAAAATCTGTTTCATCCCACGTCAGAATCAGCCACCATTCGTACCATTTTACCGGTTATCACTTTAATGAAACTTTTCCTGCCCAACCTTACCTAACCTAGGGTACGTGCTTCTAACCCGCGGGGCAAAGGTACGTATTTCTAACCCGCGGGGCAAACATACGTATTTTTGTAGGGTACGTAATGCCGTTTTTTAAGCGTTTTTTATTGAAGTTTCATTAAAGTGATAATTGTTAGGCTGGTACGCCTGTTTCAGTGTAATGACAGTGGCAGATATGACAGTGGCAGATTTTGAAGTGATGGAAAATGCGTGTGGGCTGAATCATCGTTTGGTAAAAAGCACGTGGGATGAAAGATTTTTAGCGGTTATGACAGTGTCCGGCCATGACAGTGAGGTGAAGTGAAGTGGCGATAGTGCGCGTGTGCGGGAATAACTTTAGCGCGAACGCTGGGCTCCCGCGCTTAGTGGGGTCCCGATATGCACTGTGCTTGGTTCTCTGCTTTTCTCAGTAATGACTAACAATCTGTAAAGAAGCTGTGCACATTCCTCGGTGACCTGCTTTGCAGATGCTACCAGCGTACTATAGGCATGGTGAAGGATGTGAGGGATGTAGAACATGTTCAAACTAATTTGAAATAAATCTTTAAAAGGGCAGGGCAAATAGAGCGAATCTAAAGTTGATTTTCTAATGTATTGAAATGACCTAACAACAGTCTTTATATTATTTTAGCAGTGATTCAGCCATTGAAGAAAAATAATTCCAGCGTGATTTAGGCGTAACAATGCAAAGCAATGCTTGATTCAATGAACAAATATCAAAGGTAGGGAACAGTAACAGTAGACTGTGTTACTGGGCCATGAGAACCTTTCTGTCAAGAGATAAAAAAACAAAGCTGACGATGTGGAAACTACTAATCCAACCCGTTATGAACCATTGCACTCTTCTCTGGATTCCACATAAACGTAATGATCTAGAAAGACTATACCCAAAATTCTGGAAGGCTATTCGGTTAATGACAACAACAAAATTGTAACGAAAGTGACAGTGAGAAAGCAGGCAAAGATTGCCAGAACGTGTTATTTCAAAGTGTCAAAACGGACGGCTGTAAAACGGTTCACATGCCGGGCCCCTGACTTACACAATCGAAAGCCACTTGAAATAAGTGAGCTCAAACGTGCGCCGCAATTGTCAGCCGCAGTAAACATTAAGCCACTTGAAATACGTGAGCTCAAACGTGCGCCGCAATTGTCAGCCGCAGTAAACATTAAGCCACTTGAAATACGTGAGCTCAAACGTGCGCCGCAATTGGCAGCCGCAGTAAACATTTTGAGGTTCGCAAGTTGATTGGACAAGCACCTCAGCTCAGCTCCTAATAAACAACTCGACTCCAACGCGTCGCCGAGCCGGAATCCGACTGGTGGATGTGGCTACAACATGCAAATCCTGCCACAGCACGAGTGTCCCACAGCTGTAGGTCAGGTGACAGCTACGCTGTGACTAGCTATAACAGGAAACTTTCTCAAAGTATCCAAGTTTGTATATGTTTGAGCCGCAGCAACAACAGCCGCAGCCGCAGCAATCAGCAACCTGATAGTGGAGGCAATCATAAACGGCAAGAAACAAAGAGCCAAACATTCCGCATGTAAGAGACCAAACAGAGCCCAGTAAACTATCCTTCATATTCCTTGCAACCAACCCTCCCACAGTTATCGAAGGGGGATTGAATACTGTACACACATGTTCAACAGTGATTTAAAACAATGGTTGGTCCCATAACGTGACCGGAATAAAAAAGGTTGTACAATTCAGTTGAACTCAGGTACAACAAATCTGTAGAATTTGTAGACGGGTGTTTAAAAATACATGATATGAATGGCATATTAAATTTCAATCCCACAGTTCAAAACGGAACAGAAATAAATTCAAATAATCGTCGGATATTTGCATTAATTAAGACCATGACGAGCATATTGAACAAAAAGCTGATATTTATGCATATTAGGGCGTTGAAATGGATGCATATTAGGGTGCTATTTGCTGTCCAGCCCAGCTTAATTAGCATACAAATAACAGGAGTGGAGCACATGTCAATCAAGTTGGTAAATGTGCTCCGAGGAAATGTTCGCAATTATAATTTATCGGCAATTATATTTTCGTCCACAATTTTACATTTTATGTTGAAAATATATTCGGAACAGCAAAAATATAAGTAATGTTTGAAGTTTTGCTAGCGGAGTGAAAAGTGGGGTGACCGAGTAATGGTGGACGTGTTTCTGAACATGGTTAAATAAATGTTTCACACAGAAGCCGTATCGTTATTACTGTTACAAAATCATTGTTCCAATGTCGAAGCTAGTATATCTATAACAAAGTTACGGTTACTGTGAGAGCTACTGTCACTATGACAGAAGTGTTA
>SDVV010035560.1:0-11044 GCA_016164225.1 Gammarus roeselii
ATCTTTATGTGTGCATGTGTGTGGGCGTGTGTGTGGATATACTTATCAGAGGCCACCATTCGCTCCTTAATAAATCGTACAAAGGAAGATTTTGCAAATTCCACCTCTATTCGCTGGTGTGAAAGATTATGAAGGGTAAGGAGATCGTCAACCGAGAGAGCCTTGGCACTCTAGATGCGAACGGAATTACCAGAAATAATGGATACCAAAATCGTTGGTAAGCACTTCTTACTTGTCATAACACGCAACTTCTTTACGAGTAGAGTTGTTGAGGAAAGGAGTAAACTTACGGAGGAAGTTAAACAGCGATTCAATCGCCAGAATCGCCTTTAATTAGGGCGCATCAACATATTCATAAAAAAGATAGACCTTTATTGACACCTGTCCGGTTAAAATAGATGACGGCATTTACAATAGAATAGTTCTCAATGCAAAACGGTGTCCGGCAATGGAAACCGGATAGCATTGATTTCACTAGGAATGAAATTGAGACGATCTCAAATCAATATCGTGGACCGGTGACTTCCCTTTCAAGTTCTGATTTAACTTGTTTCGAGTATCATTGTTAAATGTTATTTTCTACTGCAACCTTTCCCTTTCCTAATCTTTCAATTTTAAAAAAACGGTGACACTCGATGCCATCATAGACGTTCTACTGCCGAACAATATACCTCTTTTTGTCTTCGTACACTTGTTGACCAAACACCCAGCCTGTAGCCACTACTCGGAAGCTCTTCACTTCAGCGTCATCACAATTTTATATTCATCGTTCCTGTACTCCTAACCCTTCCTCGTACCACCTCCTTCCACTCACCATCACAGCACACACCACACCTATTTTTCGCCCACCTCAACACCGCATTTCACAACGTTTCCGGTTCTTCCTCAAAATTATCTTGGACTAGCCCTCTCACTATCTTACTCCTCTTTTTCACTCCCGGGTGAAATCCTAAGCTGTACTAGCACATTCAATTCACCCAGGGTTCCAACCTCGCCTACTCCTCCCACTCTAACTTCCCTTTCCGCCCTTGCTCCACCGAGAATTTCATATCATATTTTCGTAGAAGTAGAAAATTCTCACGAGCGGATCTATGCATCATAATTTCCTTTTATACTTCTGAATCTTTGCTCATTTAAAAAATGTGTTACAGTTTGTAGCTGCTATGTCCACTACATTAAATCAGTCTCATACTGATACGTAAGTAGAACACGAGATGGCATCAGTTAAATATTTAGATGCACATCTCAGGCCGTAGGGGAAGTTCGGTCCTCATGTGGGGATCTATGAAATTAAACTAAAATCCAATCTGTGCCGGGTAACTTGCAGTCGACCAAAATCAGGGTTTGAGAGATTGGTTTACAAGTTAATCAACTTGTTCATTATCATATATTTACTTAGTGAGCAGACACAGACTGAACAAGATGTCCAGCAAAGTGAATGAATGAAACAACTTAGCCTACTGGGGCTCAACAGAATATTATAAAACAAACTACTATACACGGGTCTAAAAGTGGACGCAGGGACAATCGTCAGGTCTAAAGCTGACGACGTAGATTCCACTATAGTCTGATGACGACGATCTACATGTCTATTGTATAATGGTTGTACAATTGCTCAATGACACACTTTGATTTTGATGACGTTGACAATAGCTCTAAAATGTAATCTACGTCATCAAACACTATAATTAGACGACGTAAATGATAATTACCTATTTGTGACACTATACTTTTAATACTCTAGTTCGACGACGTGGATAAAGCTACAATGATGAAGACGTAGATAGCACTTAAGTCTTATGACGTAAATGACAATACATTTTTGATACCGTAGATAACACTTATGTTTGAAGACGACGCGAGTGGGCGGAACGGTGAGTAGGGGAACAAAAACTTGAAGACTGAGAGAAGTGCACTTGCCCATCGTAGGTTTTCATACGAAAGCGTTGGATGCTTCCTAATCCACGGAAACTATAAAACAGACGTACTCTCTCTGTGGGAAACCCGCATCAAGGTTCTGCCCACCAACGTAACAAATATTATACAGGAGGGAATTCAGTTTTGGCAAGGGGAATATTAAGGATACATTAATTCAAGAGAAGCACCTTTAGTCCATTAGATATTTTGTAATCAATATTTAATCCCAGCTTACATTCGGGTAGTGCAGTTACACTGAACACAGAGTAAACATAAAGGGACTGATGTGAAAGATCGTCCAGCCACTCGCAGTCAACTGTTATGGATCCGTTGGTTCAAAATATTTCGATGACAGGTAACCAACTATGGATCAGTACTGAAACCATACTGAATCTTTTTCCGGTGACAATTCTGTATTGAACCTTCTCACATTATTAGTGTGATATCGACCAAGCGGTTAAATAGTCTTGCAGATCTCTTTTATCTATTTGCTCTTCACGTAGTATGTACACAAAAATATTGAAAAGAATTGCATCGCCCATTAACATGGTGGAATATAATAGGAAAATACGTATATACGGCATATCTTTAAAATCTAGTTTAAAAACAATCCAGTTAAGATAAACGGGCCAAATGTTGCATTTGCATCCCATTAATTTATCATCCGCAATTGACTGCCAGGTATGTGCATTCAACAACTACCACCGATTGTAACAATAATATTTCATTATATTGTTCTTCAATGTATATTTTTATATTCTGGAATTACAAAGGAATTGTTTGACATACTGTGATGAATAACACCCACTTATCAGACAATTAGTTGCATCCCGGAACCGAGACGACCAAGCAAACACCAATGATGCACTTGATGTCATAATGCATGAGCCGTATTTCAAATTTAGCGATACATACAGTGATAAGAAAACAATTTGCACAATTTAAGAAGTAGATTATGTCGGTATAGTTACGTTTTGTGATATGAATTGTTGGAAAACCAATGTTTCGATTGATTAATACCAAATACGGGTCATCCAAGGAAAAAATCGAACCACTCAATTAATCCACGACAATTTTTTGGGGGAGGTAAAGTTGATTGGCACGCTCATTTAGAAGGCATTATGGTATCCTTTCGAATGAAGAAATTTCTGCACGTCATCCCCCAATTTGAACCAAGTGATCACAGTCTTATGGGCTTACATCTTTCCAAATAGATTACGTCTGCGACCTCCTCTACAATTTTTCCCTTAATTTAAAATATCTCAAACGCTTGAAACAAATGGCAGGTGCAATAAATCTCATGATATTCAAGCTTATTGTCAGGACCCTTCACTCCTTCATATGTGCAATACTCTTATTATTGTGCAAAATGTAGCTGCTCTAACTGTCGTACCTCTAACTAAGACTAACTATATTGGACAAATATCCAATGCCGCATAAGAACTCCACTTGATTTATTGTGCCCTTAATACGGTCACAAGCAAATTGTATCCCCATGCACCTGATAAAGTCTGTTACGTAGGTAGGCAGGACATTAATGCCTGTTTCTTACCGAGGTAGTTCAGCGCTTCTGTGCTAAACGAGTGGCAGGACGAGTCTACCGGTCAGCATCCGCTGACATCTATGCAATCATATATAGATTAAGACGCCGACATACGTGTGCTTCTCGGCAGACGCCGACGTTTGTATTTGCAGGTAGGAGAGCGTCCAGGACGTGTGTCATGGAAATCACATTCATGTAAGATTCCTATGGCCCCTTTCTGTACCTGGTGATTCATGGGATTATGACGTATCCACCGCATCCGTTGGAAAACCTTGTCAGTAGGAGAATTTGGCTTTTTCGAGGCTCGCTTAACATCATGTGAACACTTTACCGCGTGACATCCCATAAACCATATCTTCTCGTCTGCTCGCTAGAAGGTATGAATGAACTTTTCAGCCCGTTCACAGCATACTTAATATACTATACAATACTCATATTATTTCATGCTCGAAGTCATAAAATTTATATGTGCCTAGTCATCCGTAGTTATGATACCTTGATGATAAAAGGATAAACACTAGATCATGCATTTACACTGTAATTATGGACATGTTTCAGGAACCATTTCACCTACATTTTCCGCACCATAATGGTAAATGTAAATCATAATAAAGATGGTATCTTTTTCATTAATGCACACACCATTCCAGTCAGTTACAGAAAACATTCACCAGAGAACGCCCATCATTCATTTTTTCTCATGATGGTTTTGTTTATTTGACTTGAAGGCTTCGCGGGTAAAAATAATCATATTAAAACTTTAGTATTAGTAGCAACAATTATTCAACCAAACTTCTCGTTCATTAGATTGGTCATTTGGGTAATGAGGTAGTCAGAAACCAAAACGTAAACAAGATGTTTGCGTTTGCTGAAATGTTTGCGTGACAAACGCTTATTTGAGGAATGATAGTGTAATAACTTAATCCATGAATTCTATATGTTTGATCAAACCATCGCCGCAAAGAAAATGTACGATAATTATCCTTTTTCATTACACAGATAGATCATTTTACAATAATTTTGCAGTAATTGTTTGCACCTAACGTCAAAACCACTTTGCACTCATTTGTATAACACATTTGAAATTGCCAGTTTCATACCATTTGAATAAATATTTTTATGTTTGCCTTTTCATTGTCAAAAAAGTATAGCACGCGGATAAACAATATGTTTGTGATTTGAATGAAACAAATAAACAACATTTAAAACATACTGTACGAATGATATCGTTGAAGAAAGCGAGATAATTCGCCTTCTTCAATCCACCAACGCATCCAGCGATTCATTGACGAGGTTCGTTATGGAACTCGGCGGTGTCCCGAAGAATCTCATGGATACTAAAGGCGTATTTTGGGGATTAAAATTCAGAGAGCAATGAACGGGCTCGAATTGCGATTGAATTGTCTGGCATCATAACAATGGATACTTATGCATGTACTGTACCTACTTTACAAATACAAATAATATTTCTTTCCAAAACGCTTCGTAAAATTACGTTAAATATATGCATAATGCTTTACCAGTATATTTTACAATGTAAATCGCAATATCACCGTATATTTGGTAAAGTGTTTGATGAAAAATTGTGGAACAGTTCTGCTGTTAGACTAGTCGTCAATAACTGGCAGTCTTTTATACTGACAATCATGGAGCTATGCGTGTATTTGAAAATTATTCCTAGTTTAATCTATGAAAATGGACAGAATCATTGGTCTGTTTCTAACAAACTTTGCCATCTTCTTGATTGCACTTCATTCCTGTCGAACCAAGCCTAGTTCGGCTTCGCTCACGGTCCATTGCCATCGATCGACCGCATGAACGACCAATTATGTGAGCGAAGTGATAGGGTGGTCATTAAACGACGACATTATCGGGGCGTGCAGCTATTTGCGTCCGCCTAGTGTGGGAACGTAGGTGCTGACTTGAGAATGCTAAAAAGGCCTTTGCGGACTCAGCTAAGAAACTTGTAGGAGTAAACCAACTGGTTACATATGTCCAGCTGCTTAGTGAATAGGCCCTCCGGACTAATGAACCATACGTCATGTAGGAAGTCTGTGGGATCAAACTCTAACTTACTACAATGATGTAGTGGGTAAGTATCCACAACAACAATATATAGACACTCCTATATCAATGTTAGTGGCATCTTCTTTCCAAATTTGCGACCGAGAATTTACGGGTGCCGGGCAACAGACGGACACTGCCATAATCCATAAATCGAAACCAGTCAGACGAAAGCCAGCCGCTTCAACTCGACGGGGTAGTAACAAAAGTGCGCAGTAGACATTTCAGTATGTTTTGAACTTCCCACATGACGGTTTGCAAAATTTTGTCGGTGATCTTCTCTTGGCTAGAAAATTCTCTCGTTAGATTTCCCATGACCGTTCTAGCAGCTTCTATGCCCCGTTCACATACCCCACCAAAGTGAAAGCATTGGAAGGCTGAAATATCCATTCCATCGCTGTGTTCTTTCAACTCTTTACTCTCACCAACGAGGTTGGTTTCATTGTCGGAGCAAAAAAGTTTCACTGACCTCCTTCGAGCAACAAACCGTCGGAGAGCATTTATGTAGTTCTTTGTGCCCAGCAAATGAGATATTCGTACGTGAATTGCTCTGTTAGCCAGGCAGGTAAACACCACATCGTAACTTTTCTACAGCTAGCCCTCTTCCTTGAGAAAAATTAATGGGCACGAAGTATTCTGTCCCAGTATTGGAAAACAGCGGGAGGTCGCCAGAGACACGATCGGCTATAAATTATTCCCTTGGTTTTCCTGGAGTCTTCCCACAAATCACGCACTTCCTTGTAACGTCCTCAACGAGGGATGAAACACCGATGATGTGAAATCTCTGCTTGAGAAGAGAGAGAACAATTTATCTACTCAGATGCCCAAGCATTTGATGAGCTCCCTACCGCTGTATGCGGCAGCTGGTGGAAGGTAACAGGTTAGAACTTGTATAATGCGTCATAGACATGACCATGATTACTGCCTGCTTCGTACGTCGGACAGAGGGATGTATGGACCTCTAGATTTACACTATAGACTTTGTTGACTGCGATCATTGCATCACAAACCTATAGTAAAATGATAGAGTGGATCCAATGAATGTTCGAATAAGTCAGATATCTTATATATGTTCGAAAATCTGTATTACAACACATGAACCAAGCAATTATTTCTGACAGTTTTACAAACGGTTGAGCTACATGCATAAAAGTGAGACATGCGGGAACAAGCATATATCCAAAGACAAAAAAGTAACCTAACATGACATGAAACTGGTTTACATTTCAATAATGTAACAAATAACGCCGAGTAATTCTATTGAAAATCACAAACCTATGGAAAATTGCAATAGTTGATGACATTTTTATCTACTCAGATGCCCAAGCATTTGATGAGCTCCCTACCGCTGTATGCGGCAGCTGGTGGAAGGTAACAGGTTAGAACTTGTATAATGCGTCATAGACATGACCATGATTACTGCCTGCTTCGTACGTCGGACAGAGGGATGTATGGACCTCTAGATTTACACTATAGACTTTGTTGACTGCGATCATTGCATCACAAACCTATAGTAAAATGATAGAGTGGATCCAATGAATGTTCGAATAAGTCAGATATCCTATATATGTTCGAAAATCTGTATTACAACACATGAACCAAGCAATTATTTCTGACAGTTTTACAAACGGTTGAGCTACATGCATAAAAGTGAGACATGCGGGAACAAGCATATATCCAAAGACAAAAAAGTAACCTAACATGACATGAAACTGGTTTACATTTCAATAATGTAACAAATAACGCCGAGTAATTCTATTGAAAATCACAAACCTATGGAAAATTGCAATAGTTGATGACATTTTTTCCTATGGCAAGCCTGAATAAAATACCAAGACGTGCGACCGATATACATAATTGAAGCCTACAATAAACAAATGGAGTATTCCTACACCTACTCTGTAAACATACAAATCCGACAGAATAGCTGTCCAAGTAAGCTTAAACAGAACAGATCCAATATCATGACGTAAAATAATAAATAATGTCTAACACTACAACAAATTAGGTGAATTTATACCTAATAATCTAACACCTCTATGATAACCGTTTAAAATCCTACAACAATAACAAAAGAACTCAGTTTTTCCCTACTCTGGCATAAGAAACATGAAAAAAAAATTACATACGAGGTATCCTACCACACCCAGACGAAATATCATATCCCAGTATGAAAGATGTTTGGTCAGTAAAGTCGTGCTACAGATATACATAACCAGCATTGTAACGACTAAACCGAAATATTCCAACACTAATACCGATTAGTAATTGATCATTTATCTCCCACGGTAATCTGTAACAGGACAAAAATCGTATATTAACAGGTAAACGATTCCAACATTTTCTTTCAGTATACCAAAGATTTTTTTTTCATTCTCAAACCTACAAAGCTATTTATTTGACAGACAATGCAAATTGAATTCGATGTTAATAAGTTTATTTGTTGGATAAATATCATTTAAATTAAGATAAACAACCTTCGGAGAGAGGAAATTCCCTTATGAAACGAATTGTGGGGTTGGATGTGATCATCCAGACGGGGTGCCCTCCGACCACTAAAATCTCTCCCCGGCCTCCAGACCTTCTGATAGGATGCACAATGAGTTGCCTCTTTGTAGGGCCAAACCCAACCACTGCTGGAACCGTATAAATTCTCGTGAATCTCCAGTTGCCTCTACCAATCTACGCCAGATCTTCTTCTCAATTCACGCAGTTGACTCGCCATACACCACTGTCGTCTCCAAGGCTATTGTCTCAAATTGGAACTGTCGGGTCATAGCGTCATACTTCCTGCACTCACGTGTCCCTGCCTCTGTAGCTGCAGAACCAGCTAAAATTGCAGAACCTATCAAATTCGTTTCCGCATAAGTGTCCACACAAGTACAGTCCCAGCATAAACTCTTACCATTCCTGAAAGGGAAAACTGTGATGCCATCGGGTCTCTTGTCATCACCTCTATCCAAACCCAAAGGTTCCAGCACCGATGGTGGTCCCGCTCTCTGCAAAGATCTTCTGACGATGTCGTTCAGCGCAGAGTGTCTGAGAGAGCGACCGGCACTATACCTAAATGATAGTCCATGCAGTTCCATCTCGTCCATTCTCTGACCGCAGCGACATAGATGCTGTTGGCGGATTTTAGATTCCACCCTCAGAGAAACGGCAATGCGCAGTGTCTCTGGATCTAGTTGAGTTCCCAATGATGGCACAGGGACTGCATGAATCAAGAGACCACTCTCTCTGTTGGAGGCAGACAGAAAGCGTACTCTCGCAACAGCAAGCAAACCGTTCAGTCTAACCTCTACCAAAGGCAAGTCCGTTACTTTCTGCTTACTCTTGTCCTGTTTCTCCGAATTAAGGGGATCACCACCCACATCCCGACGGCATCTGTTGCTCCTCTGTGTCACCCACGATGTTCACATCGGAAAGAACGGCTTCGACTAAGTCACTCACAGAATGCATCGACGAGATAGAGACTGGAAGGGCAACATCTCCTGCTCCTCTGAACCCAAGGCCTCCATGACTAATTGGCAAAGTGGTTTGGTTCCAAGATCTGTCATCAAGGGGGACATTGGTCACCCTAGTGACGGCATCCCTAAACACCAAATCGAAACTGTTCAGACACTCATCATGTTGATAGGCGAGCGATAATCTGAGCACATATTGCAGTTTATGAATAGAGGAACAATTTTTCAGAGGTACAAATTCTTTGTGACTTTTCTATCTGCTCAAATCGCGTGATCATTCGTTCTAAGTCATCTTGCTTGCTTTTCGAAGCATCGGGTATACCTCTTAGGAAAGTGGTGCTCCCAGCAGAGTACACTGACTAATCTGAACCCCTCTGACATCAAGTAGCACCAATCTAAAGAAAACCTCTGTGTGGTACAGCTCCTGAGGTGAGTGGTCCAAGATGGTCAATACGCACTTTCTATCATTAACCTCTAACCCAATCTCTTGCAACTGATTAATCAAGCGCTGCACGTCCAGCAATACTTTCTCTGGTTATTCTCCGAGGGTGGCATCATCAAGGAGCCAGACATTGAACTCTGACTCAACAGCTCGGGCAACCTCGTCAACCCCAAGAGAGAACAGTGCCGGTCCAAATTGGTCTATTTGCGGAATACCAGTGGATGATTGTAACACTTTTGTGTATTCTTGTGTAATAATGTAATAATATTACGATACCCATTCAAACCTACAACAAATTCCTAAAGTTAACTAAGGTAATATGTCTTTAGTAAGATATACCGAGTTGTTCCTATGAAATCTAGCAATCCTAACCACATCTAATTCCTATTAGAGAATAAGTTAAACACCCATACAAATTCTACCCAATATCTAGCGAGGACAATCTAAGTATACGTGAGACCGATATAAAGAAACAAACTTCAACAATAAATTTAAGCAAAGTGATTCAATAATGACCATTCAAGATATATTACGGAACCATAACACAGCAATAACAAGAAAATGGATGAGAATACGTCGCACACTCGTGCGATTTCTACCCAATATCTAGCGAAGATTATCTAAGTTGCGTCTGACCAATGTACATAACTAACTCATACAATAAATGAAAGGAAGTAATTGTACACCAGTACAGAAATGGTAAATACGAATCCTACGAAATTTTCTTCCAGACTTTCTAAAATTGGAGCAGTTTACACGTAAACATAGTTATGTTGCCAAGCTGGAGATGATTGATCAAAAAACAGTCCAACCGAAAAGCATACACTGAAGATGTAGACTCTACAGAGAACGAAGAAAACTAAATGAATCCTACCACATACGTACATATCCTATACAATATCTACGGTGACTTAGCTATTAAAAACGTAAAGCCGTATTATAAAAAGAAGCAGTTTTAGCCAGCAGAAATCCCACAGTCAGTCGGTGTGCTCTACCGAGGCACTAATAAGAAAGACTTGGTATTGATGGAGGCCTTGCTAATTGGGTCAATGCAACCAGCCATTAACAGCCAGAAGGAAGACCTGGAACGCATCCTCAACATCTTCAATTCATATTAGTCTTCTTTTCAATTTCCTACTGTATAGTTATTCATTAAAATCCTACGTATAGATGTGGTCAGTTTACGGTGAATCAGTTATATTCTGTTTGTTTTTAATTGCTAAATGATAAAAAGTGTTTCTTCCTACTTGCTCGCAAGTGTTTTAATCCAAATTTCCGTGTGTTTTAAATCCATTTGTTACTAGACCTTGTACCATAACATGAAAATTTTATTTCGGCAACTCTGGTAGTTCTCGAAAACTGGTGTGTTGGTCTCTGTTACTGTAGCATGAATTTGGACGCTGGACGTCCGGAACGTCGCTTATCTTAAATTTACTATAAATGGAAGTTTCATTAATCCTTTCTAGATGGTTGTCTAGATGCACTTTGCGTATTTTGCCTGTGGACAAAAAAGTTTTTTATCAAAAACTTGAAAAGTTTTCCATCAAGTCGATAAAATTGAAGTGTCATCATTCGTTCAACGAAGCTTGTGTCACAAATAACTTGCTGCCCATA
>SDVV010035561.1:0-11044 GCA_016164225.1 Gammarus roeselii
ACTTACCGTACCTTATTCATCAACTAAAATCTAGTTTAGGTTAGGTCTGGAGTGTGATCCTTGAGAGCGAAGCAAGCGTGCTGTGTAGGCTGGATCAATTGCTCATTGCTGATATACTAAGGTTAACACCTTCATTCATATTATAAGCAACATTGTTCCAATAGACAGGGTCAGGAATATTTACAAAGTTATCATCAAAGACAATATCTTGTTTCCCTTCTCCTTTTCAGTTCTCGCCGGTCAAGGCCCGTCTTGCAATCATTACTCACGGCGCAGTCACCGTGACATCTCGCGACAGCAATAAGGTTTATGTTCTCAATCTGCGCCTGGCTCGATGAGGAGCTGCTGTTTCATGGAACGTGTGATACAAAGCGTGTTTGCAGCAGCGATGACCTGAAGTGAACGGTCGGTATCTGCTTGAAGGTTGGTCCGGTACTCTTAGGTATCGAAGCTACAGACGTTTGGACACAATACGATGCTTGTTAAATTATTGTCGAATCATTTCTAATTGACACGCGTATCCCAAGCACTAGACCACTTATGTCTATTGTGTGTGAGTACATTTATGTTACATTTAATAATACAATATTGTATACATGGATGTTACTTTAGAAGCCAGAAAAGAACAAACACCTCTCACGGCTAGCGGTGGCTGACGTGATCGACGAGCGACAACCATTTATCGCGACGATTTGTCGAGCACTGACACGACGTGGAACGCAGCATTCTTGCTCTTTGTCCCCTCAATTTCGTCCTGTTGTGTTACAATCATTTATGCAATGCTTACAAATTCACTTCCAATTACAACACAAATTACCTTATTTCATTCTAATTATCGTAACGTCGAGTCAACATCACTAAAGTAGAAAGTGGTAAATTGAAATCTATATTTTCAACAAGAAGATATTCAACTGTAAAATATCGGAAATCATTTTTGGTCCAGGTCATGGGGAAAATGGTTAATATACATTATTCTGCGTCGTATATGACTGTATAATAGAAATAATGCAATGTTCAAGTGTAGTGATTACGCTGAACTGGTCGTCAGCACAAAACCTTTTGATGTTTACAGGCCGAAGTGACAACACCACTACACTGTTGACACGGTCGGGTGATGAGGCCTCCTTGGGTGACGAAGTGACAACACCACTACACTGTTGACACTGTCGGATGATGAGGCCTCCTTGGGTGACGAAGTGACAACACCACTACACTGTTGACACGGTCGGATGATGAGGCCTCCTTGGGAGCGAAGTGACAACACCACTACACTGTTGACACGGTCGGATGATGAGGCCTCCTTGGGTGACACGAAGAATATTGTCAGATGCCGGTTATGTTCTCACCGACCTGGAGTAGTGAAGGGCGTTATCATAAATATTTATATACTATTTCATATAAATATAGTCGCTGATGCATCTTATGATATATCAACTTGCACTTACACTCCGGTTTCTGAGAGATGGTTGTACGCATTACGGAAGTAAATTTTCTTTGAAATTAAGGTACCCCTTCACGAGCCCTGAATGGGGAGAGGAAAAGATCTCTTGAGATGTCGACTATAAACCTGAACCGACTATTTCATATTTTCAGGAACAACTTGTCATGCTTGGTTTCAAGTTTAATGAATTGGTCAAACAGGGATCTTTCCTGACATGAAAAATCAGCATCGCAAAAGATTTGTATTTGACATATTAATATTTATACTAAAGTAGTTTATCAATAGTAGGATTTGTTTGGTTGTTCTTAGGATGTATGGATTTATATTGTGTCGATGTTAATTCTACAAAAGCTGTAGGACGTTATCCATTTACTGGACGTGATCTTACTACCATTCTGCAATAGTTTTAGTCGTAGAAGACGGCCGCAGCTGGGCAAAATAACAGTTAGCTAATGGCGTTAACAAAGTTTGTCCATAAACAAAGTTTTTATTTCATTCAGTAACGTTTGCAAACTGTTTATTGGTGGAACAAAAGTCGTAACTTTAATGCAAGGATAAGTTTAGCATTTGGAACACTGGGAGATAAGGCAATATTAGATACTCACAAATAAAACCGATCACATTACCAAATCAATTAAAGTGTTTTTTCTCTTCTAGAAATCTCTTCATGGAAGAGTGGTTTCATTGGTACTTGAATAAAATTTAGTGGCTGGATATTGAGATGGTAGTTTCTATCCTCAACTGTGATCAAAAATGATACCAAAGGTCTATATTTGAGAGCTTTCTTTCCTGTCTTATCAACGACTCGATTGCATGACACTTATATATGCTAAGGTAACTGGACAATTTCACGGCATATCCTTCATCGTCACACGCAACAAGTGTCCCATTGAGTTACGTGACCAGAAACAATCGAGTAAAGAGGCCCCACAAATACTAATAACCCGACGTCACCGGTGCAATATGGAGTGGGGCACCAATGATTGGCGGCAGAAAAGGTGTACCGCCCCAACGATCGAATTATTGTTGAATATGTAAATCTTACATTATAATAATTGATAACCTCATTCTTCCATGTTGGTGCCTGCAGTATCATCGGATACTCGAAAGCAGGATCGGTCCAATCAGTGGCATTAAGACCCACATTTAACCATTGTTGGAGCAGCGATACCAAAGGTTGTTCGTGTTTCTGAGTTGGTGAGGATGGAAAATTGGCAGTGATGGAATTCGAAACCAAGCGTGTATGGTGTTTTCTTCTACCGCTTCCTATGAGATGATAAGAGCTGCATGAGCTTAGCCGGTTTCCGCTCATGACAAGCAAAAACGCTCGTATTGCTTCGGTCATGAGGAAATGTAATCATGTTTAATTGGGTAACTTCCATCTCATATTGTAGAAGGTTGATTAAACAAAAATCAAGCTACAATTTTGTTTCACATCAGGTTAATCGTCGTGAATTTTGAATATCATGTTGACTTCAGTATTAAAGTATCATTGATACGCACTGCGTATATATGTTCTGATTCATATCAAATGTGCAATTACAATTTAAACTGTGAAGGATGGAATGTTCCCACGTCAAAAAAATGCTGTTTTAAAAAGACACGAGAATCGTTAACAATAAGCAAAGTGAATATATAAATAGGAACAACGAAAAGAATCTTCAACGGTAAATTTCATTTGGCATGACCTTTTTTATTATCTACCCGGGCACATTTTGCACATTTCTTAATTCAAATTAGATATGGTGTATTTAAGAGTAAACAGGTCTGCGCTATTTTGTCAAATTTTCGCTATACTGTTTCGTCATGAGATTTTTTTTTCAAATATTACATCCCTAAATGTAAACTGCCATAACCTGACCAAAATAAAAGCAATGCGATTTAGTACATATTCTGAACATATAGAAAAAAATCCACCAAATCCTTTTTTATTGATGATCACAGCGCCATTGACGCTTTTCAAATAACAAAATTCAAATGTTCAAAATATTTAAGAGGGATTTCAGGGTCAGCTCATTCTAGGGTTACCTTTAGAGTAGATTTATGTCTTGTTAAGTTGCCCCTGAAACAATTGGATTTAACGAGCCCACATTGTGTTTTTGTGAATAATATTCACTTAAAATGTAAACATTTTTAAAGTCAAATAGGTCGATATTAATTTTTTTTTATAAAAACAGTGTAAACAGATGTGGAAATAAGCTGTTTCCAAGGGTTTCCAAGTGTTTCCATTGCTTCCAGATATCATTTATACAGCACATTGCAAAATAATCAAAGTTTTGTTACAGTAGTGCGATTTCAAATGTTAAATCGAATGTCTGCCACCAAAAATACCGTCACTTCGTTGTTACAGAGCGCGCAAATTGAAAAAAATGCATGTTTGATCAAAATTTGCAGGAGAAGTTTACCTATTTTTGGTCTGGGAAAGATGGGTATTAACTCCATGATTTTTTTTTACAGAAAATAATAAATAAATATGCACCTTCCGAAATGTGGACAACGATTAAGGCATTCAGTCCTATATTTGGGAAGTATTGAGTAGCTAGCGAATATTGTTATATAATCAGTAAATTCAAATGTCGGCAGCAGCGGAATTATGATAATAATTATTCGAGAAATACACTTTCTTCTTTCATGTTTACGCGGGTCATTCAATAGATTCTAACGTAACCACGATACAACATCTAACGTATTGTGGTAAGTAAATGCAAAGGCTCCAACATGGCGTTACACGACTTGTGAGTATGTAACTGCAGTGACATGCAGCTACCACACCAGTGCTTGCCGAACACCACCTGCACACTCACCCTGAATATACGGATGCACAATTCCAATTGGTACTTGTTTCAGAGAGATACACCACGAGTTCACCATCGTAACGTGTCATTTTTCTACTTCCATTTGAAGAGGGTAGATCGCTTGGTTACAGCTTGCTAGCTCGGAAGGGGACGCGTTGAAGATGACCCTCGATTTGGTCGGATAATGACAGCTCGGCGTTAGCCAAATATAGAATGGAAATCGACTAAAGCTGAACATGTATAGTTGTTATAGTAGCAACGGTCAGAAAGTAAATGCCATCTTCTAAACAAGAGCCTCGTTGCCCACACTTGAGAACAAATGATCACAAAATCCACCTGCTCGCTTGGTCAGTGAACGAATCTAATGCCAGCACGAAAATGTATCTTGTCACCTGTGAAACCGACGATTCAGTTTCTTGATGGACGCGAGACGTAAACCATCAATCAATCTATCGAACGTGCAGACCTTATTTCAAACGACTGTTGGTTGTATTAAAACGTTCTGAAATAACATTAGGTCACAAATTCGACCGACACAAAACCTATCCCAATGAATTTAGTCTTAATAGAACTTAGTGTGCTGAGTCTTGTCAGTAGAGCATTGACATTTGTAGAAGTTGATCGGATATTTAGCACGTACCCGGTTTGAGTGTATTGAATGAAGGATCGCCGACAATTTGTAATGTCAAACAAGTAGTTGAGAAGCCAGTTTTATTTCATGTCGACGAATTCTGCAGTGGGAGAGGATCGGAGAGGATTGCACAAGCATGTGCAGTGCCACTGAATTTAGACGAATTTAAAACTTATTTCGACGAGTGACCGTTTAACTACACGACGATTTTGTTTCTTAATTTGAACACGGTTTCCTCGCTCAGTGTAACGACAATGCTGTTTGTATGCCAATTGAATTTGCACTTGTCGATGCCAAGTAAGCATAGTCTTCTTAGTATCTTCCATAAGTAGCTCTTCATATGAATAATCTTGTTGACGTAACTTCATAATCGCCCACTTGAATTAAAGTAGTATAATATTATATATATGGTAAATAAGCTAGGTATAGTATAATAAACAGGCTGATTCTTCCCGACCAATTTCTGAGTAGCAGCTCCATGAATATATTTTTCAAAATAAACCGAATCCTATAAACTTCAAGATATTCTTCGGTCCAGTCCTCGACGCGTTGAAACCTTGTATCGCAAGCTAAACTATGAAATCCATGAAGGGACGTACAAATGAGCTCGAACAGTTGATCGAAAAATCCGGTTTCGGTCGACAATTATGTAATCTGAAGGTTAGGAGAAGCTTTCAGCAATAACATACGAATGACTCCCATCAAATGATCTTCTCAGCTCAAACAGAACTGTCTCCACAAAAAGATTTGAAACAGTACTGTTGTTTTTGACTCACTGTTGCCCAGAACCACATGTACAGAACTTTTTAGTGTCAAAAATTATATTCATATTAGTAAAACGTTAACTATTTCATGTGACAACAATTATTAAATTAAAAAAAATTATTTACAAAGAGGATGTATTTGCGCAATGCCCTACTTATTCACATACCCGCAGTGTCTTTTCCGGGGCTCGAACTCGACACACAGCACCTGATACTGGTAATGCAGTCGGTCACGCTTACCACTCGGCGATGATTGATAGGGTCTGTATTTCATACATTCGTATCTATGCGTATTGGGGAGGAGTTTTGGGTATTTAACAAGTGGTTCGAACGATATGAAAGTTAGAATTGAGGAACGCATTCTATTTGTTAGTGATTAATAGCTATAAATTGCTTTGGAGGCACATCAACCTTTACTACAGACCTCAAACATATTGTTACCTATTTTTACGCTATATCCTTTTGAGGATTACTAGTGACTCCTGCCTCTATAATTGTTGTCTGTTCTGTTTAGGGAATTTATTGACCGTGTTATACAAACGCGGATCCTGAATGCGTATGATTAAGTGATCTTAGTTGTACCCTAAAAATTGTAATATAAGTTGGTGAAGGACGGTTTCGTTTCTAATACAATAAAATTTGAAATGATGTAATGAAAAGGATGTTAGGCAGACTCTACTCTTTTAAAGTTGAAAGCAAATTCCTGGAGCAGGCTTCATAAGAAAGCAAAGGTTTGAGAGCGTAGAATTTACAATAAATTCATATAATTTTTCCGAGCAAACCCATGTATTTTCCTTGCTTTTTTACCACAAACTGTAGTAGCCCGAAGTGATGTTCCCAATAAAAAAAAACATTTCTAAACGTGCATTGCATTGATTCCTTCCGAACTGACAAGATGCCTGATTTAATGGTGTGATAACATGAAGGGAACATCGTTCCAAAAGATTAGAAGAGACAAAATTCTTCTGACATGAAGAATAAGACCTTCCATCATCAGGACTGCATATGAGGCATAACAAAACTTTTCTGACTGAATTGGAGTCTCATATTACTGGAAAAAATCCTAATATTGATTGAAAAATATACCTAACTGAGTTACTATTTCGAACATGCTTTGAAACTGTCGCTTATCTTTTATGTTATCATATCAAGAACATTTCCCTTTCCAATTCAACGGGGCAGATAAAGAAGATTGAGCACTTCAATCTCCAATACAAAATATCAATGTCGATTTTAGCAGTTTGAATATATGAACATTATTCGTCGAAAAGATTTGATACCATCTGAGATTAGAGAGAATATACCAACAATAACGTTGGGAGAAATGTTTGTGGACAGTGAAATCATCATTGGAAAAACTTCAGTCATCGCCAGTGCCTTAACAGTGCCTTAACAGTGATAAAACAGAGGAATTGGTAGTCGACCCTAAAACAGTACAATACCCACGAAAGCTTGAATCACAACTTTTGTTGTGTTGGATGGCCAAGTGCGTAGAGTGCTGGACTCGTATTCCGGCGACGCAGGATCGAATCTTGGCGATGACTGAAGTTTTACCATCTGAGATAAATTAGTCAGGAACAGAAATAGCTAATTTTCTGGAACGTTGATGCCCGTGCAATCCCTTGTCGCAAGGCTGCCAATAATCCCATGTCACAAGGCTGCCAATAATCCCTTGTCGCAACACTGCCAATATTCTCCCTTGTCGAATAGCTGCAAAGAATCCCTTGCCGCAAGTCTGCCAATAATCCCTTGTCGCAAGGCTGCCAATAATCACTTGTCGCAAGGGTTCCAATAATCCCTTGTTGCAAAGCTGCCAATAATCCCTTGTCGCAAGGCTGCCAATAATCCCTTGTCGCAAGACTGCCAATAATCTCTTGTCGCAATGTTGCCAATTGTCCCTTGTCGCAAGGCTCCCAATAATTCCTTGTCGCAAGGCTGCCAATAAACTCTTGTCGCAAGGCTGCCAATAAACGCGGACACTAGATCGTGCATTTATTGTCGTTTTTCAAGCCTTTGAATAACTACTTCACAAGGATTGTAGTTCCTTTGTTGAATCTAAGAACGAAGGTGTTAGACAAATAAGATAAATGTTACCTCTTGTCAGCATTAAGCTGTTCGATGTTGGTTTCATATCTTTAATTCCTATTGAAAATTACTCCCCTACATAGTTAACTGAAATTATCCTCGGTATGACGCAGATTGGTATGCACCATCTGTTGTATGGGCATGCAATCACTCTGAGTTTTCCAGCCGCCTCATTCCAATCTCAAAACGTCCAAACAAACTGTTTCATGTAAACACATTCTGATCCCCTCGTTCCGACTTGTTTGATCACTAACGACTTTAGATATTATAATTCTCTGGTAGTTGGCACTATGCCGTGTGAATGAATTTATCTGCTTGCCGTTTTAAAAGTAAAATATATATATTTAGATGTATACTTCACGACATCCGCTGCCACATTATGTCGATTGATGAAGTGTATTCTAACGGCCTCCATTGAGCCTCTATTGCATTTATTTTTTCACAAACATAACGTTGGACGAATGATCACAACGACAACGACTGCGTATCATGTTCCATATTCGTAAGTAAAATTTACCAGTGATACTTATATTCTTATCTGCTTTGCGCGTGTATTTAAATCTGGCAAACTAATGAACAGGAAATATTCACCTATGGGTCCCGAGAATCAAGAAGTGTCATTTCATGTATGATATTAATTTTGTCAGCCTGAGTTCTTTGTCATTCTTCAACAGATTAGGCTGGACAGCATCTATGAGGTTGGTAGTCCCTTGTTATTTGTTTATTGTCTTCTAATTCGTGTTTGTCGACTCTTATATAGTCGAATATATGGCGGAACTATCATGATGGAAATATAATCGTTTACGAATCATACATCCTATGAACAAATAAAGTTCAACAAACAGATAAGTCGTCATTCATTGATGGTCCTCGGTGATAAACCTCGGTGGGACACCAATCGGTAAAAAATATCCACGTGTGCTGTTCAACGTCGATCGACAAAATCGAACTCAAGCTTTAATCAAATGACGTCACCCATACATTCTAAGAACTTTGAATTAACGTTTCCCCAATTTCCGCAAGTTGGGCCCTACAGCCGCACGGTGGTTCAAGCCAGTGATGGAGTTCAATGGAGTTTCAAAATTAGTCAAACTGGTCGTCCGTCATCACACCAAGATTGTTTTCATAATTCACAGACAGTTTCCTTCCATAGCTCTGGTTTTGGGCGTTGTAGTGGCTCGTCCATTCAGGCCTATCGGCAGGGGATTGTGGCGACGACTAATTGCTCGCAGTACCAAGGTTTATCAGGGGTTACTTGTCGTACCTGAGTCCTTAGAATGAAGAGGAATGAGGCTGCATCTCAACAACAGGCCAGGTAATTGGCATGGTAGAAGTTCCCTGTAACAATAATACTTGTTCCCTTTGTTTCTATGCTACAATGGCAAACAAGATAATGAGCAGCCCTAAAATGAAGTCTGATGAGTCGAAGGGACGCTGGCAACCATAAACGTTTGTTTAGGCTCAACTGAACAAGCTTGATAAAAACGCAAAAAAAATAGGACGCAATAACTTCAATCTTCCATCATCTGTGATGTTGAAGAGTCAAATAAAGTAAAATTTCATTTATTAAAATCCAATTATTCATGTATGAACATTTAAACATTTATAGTGAAATGTAACAAAATAAAATCGTTTTTTGGATTTTCTTTCCGACTTTTTTCAGAAGCCATTGGCAGAACGTCACAACAACCGGCTTTAATTAAGGGGCAAATCACAACAACCTGCTTCAATTAAGGGGGCAAATCACAACTACCTGCTTCAATTAAGGGGCAAACCACAACAACCTACTTCCATTAAGGAGGCATATCACAACAACCTACTTCCATTAAGGAGGCATATCACAACAACCTATTGCAATTTAGGGGGCATGTCACAACAACCTGCTTCAATTAGGAAGCATATCACAACAACATGCATCAATAAAGAGTGCATATAACAACAACCTTCTTCAATTATAAGGCATATCACAACAACCTGCTTCAATTGAGGGGGCATATCACAACAACGTGCTTCAATTAAGGGGGCATATAAGAACAACCTTCTTCAATTATAAGGCATATCACAACAACCTGCTTCAATTAAGGGGGCATATCACAACAACGTGCTTCAATTAAGGCGGCATATAAGAACAACCTTCTTCAATTATAAGGCATATCACAACAACCTGCTTCAATTAAGGGGGCATATCACAACAACCTACTTCAATTAAGGGGGCATATCACAACAATCTACTTCAACTAAGGTGGCATGCCACAACAACCTGCTGCAGTTAAAGGGCATATCACAATATCGTGCTTCAATTAAGGGGCATATCACAACAACCTACTTCAATTAAGGGGGCATATCACAACAACCTACTTCCTTTAAGGGGGCATATCACAACAATCTACTTCAACTAAGGTGGCATGTCACAACAACCTGATCCAATTAAGGGAGCATATTGCAACAACTGCTTCAATTAATCGGGCACATCACAACAACGCACTTCAATTGAGGAGACACATCACAAAAACCTGCTTCCAGGTGTCAGATCGTACAACCGGGAGTCGTCGTTCCGCATACATCTTAATTTCCGAATGAATAAAAATACTTGGAACATTTCATAGTTGATACCCTTTGGAAGCAGTGTCGTGTGCCTGACTCCAAGGCTTCTCACTTGGAACTAGTGCGTTGTCTGTCGTTACAGTGAAGGTAAAATTGTACATTCTTAAAACTTGAACAATGTGCGATTTTGTCCTCGTCTTTTTATCTCGCATCAGAACATCCCGTCATTCGTCAACGAACTTATTTTTCTTCCTCCTTTATAGAAACACGTGTTATTTTCTTAATCTGTTTGATGTGTCAGATAGACGTCCAGTTACGATTTATGAGCTCATGTTGATACGGTCATTTTGAGACACACTGATTTTTATTTTTTGGAGTCTCAGGAAAGGCTTCATGGACTTGTTTGGAATTGCCTTCAAGATTTTTTTTAACTTGGTAAACCTTGATTTTTTCCTGTACTGCGATTGAAGCCGTTTTATTTCTTAATGATATAGCATGTGACGGAGAGAAAGAAAGCAGGCAAGTGAAGAAAACCGTTGCATTGATGATGGAAAAAAAAGTTACTTCCTCCTTAATATCTCATTGACTCGTCAATGACCTCAGTCTCTGTTCCATGAGTTACGTCTCGAGCCAATGCCTCTTATGCCAACGCCATCGAGCAACAAATTTTCATTTTAGTTCAGTGATGTATGTCTACTGTTCAATATATGACTCATCAAATTTAAATTATCAAAACCGCTCTGATCCGTTCATTTATAATTTTTGTGTAACGTTTCTCATTTGA
>SDVV010035562.1:0-11044 GCA_016164225.1 Gammarus roeselii
GAGAGAGAGAGAGAGAGAGAGAGAGAGAGAGAGAGAGAGAGAGAGAGAGAGAGATATAACAAACACGCGTTTTCAATGTTAATGCTAGCTTCAAGATCCAACGTACAGATGCTGATTAAATTGATTCTGTTTGGTGTAAAACACCCACTATTGCATCCACGTATATACTAAAATTACATAGACAGCAGGAGCAAACGTATGTGGAGGAAGTCTTCACACATTTCTAAAAAAATGATAAGGTAGAAAATGAAAATGAAAACCAGCTTTCCTCCCTTGATACCTAGAGCATAAGGTCTAATTACGACATGAAAAATAAAGTATACAGAAAAACAACCCAGTCGAACCTTTCCATTCGTGGTTCCTCAGGTCATTCGGCTAATGTGAAACTGGGAGCTATAAACAACATTTTTACTGCGAGCTTACAAAATTTGCGGGCACGAATATTTAAGACGATGATATCAGCCCAATCTCTCAAGTATTCAAACAGATGTGTTATGATGACTGTTTTATTGAAAAAGTCAATAGAAAAAAGACTGAAAAGTTCACTCGACCGATAAAAAAAGATGCAGAGATTTAGTGTCGATGTTCCTGAGCAAGACAAGCTTGGCAGGCTCCGTGTTGAACCCTTGTACCAGATGGGATACTAATCCTAGGTGTTGGAAGATAGTTCGACAATTATTGTCCGGCTTAAGTTTCCACTATGCTAAGGAGAAGAGACAGCTAAACATGCTGCTTTGTCATTATCAATGTCTTACCATTGATTTCCAACATTTGCAAAACGTCCTTCTTCCCTTTTCCTCTTGCAATCCTTCTCTTTCGACCCTGCTGTTGATCATCAGCAAGGAAAAAAATTGCTCAAGACTTTTTTTTATCAATTGATTGAAGTCCTAGAGCCTTCTGGGCAGCGCCAGTTCCTCCAAGGTACTCTAGTGCTTCCTGGGCACTCAAGTGCCTCCAGGTCATTCATATACCACCTGGGTATTCTTATACTCCTTGGGTACGCTAGTGCTTTATTGGCACTCTAGCGCTCCAGGGCACTCTAGCGCTCCAGGGTACTCTAGCGCTCCAGGGCACTCTAGCGCTCCAGGGCACTCTAGCGCTCCAGGGCACTCTAGCGCTCCAGGGCCCTCTAGTGCCTACACCCAAGGTCCTAGGGGGCACTAGGGGAACCGGTTTAATCTAACTGGTGCCATGTGGGTAGCCGTGTATCTCTCGGACATCATACTGCCTCCTGGCACCTTATTGCCTCCTAGGTACTTTGTGGCCTCCTGGGCACCTTGTTGCCAACTGGACACCCTGTTGTTATCTGGACCCACTCCGGACACTACTACAATGGAATCCTCCATCTCATGAATTCTGTCTATAAAAATTGTCAAGAATATGGAGATACAACATTAGCAACTAAATGAGACATTGATGATTGGATTTGATAAAAACTACATAGATGGAATTGAATTCCATAAGCGGACTAATACAGATCTTCCTAGCCTAAAGTCAGTAAAACTTAGCTGGGATGCATACATAGAACACTTTGAAAATTTTCTGCTAGTAAATGAAGAGCGAGACTCCGTGACAAAGCTGCAGGACCTCCACTTATAACAAGGAAACCAAACTCCCCTGAAGCCTGACAAATTGCTAGTGGTTTGCAATTTTGTAGAAAAGTGCTATTTGTTTTGCAGGATGAGGTGCAAAGTTTTCATTGGAATAATCATATGACAGCTATTCATCCACTTACTCTGTATTAAAATAGCCATGGTAATAAATCTCAGCATTTAGGTTTTGCAGTTATTTCTGATTGTAACATGTAACAAAGTTGCAGTGCATTTATTCAAAGAAAGTTTGTAGAATTGATGAAATAAAGTTATTTGCCACCAACTAACTATTAGGTAGATAAACTTCCAGGTGAATTTTTTCATCAAAATCACTAGTAAATTGATGCCAACTTGTTCTTTTTCACAATATTAAATTGAGAAGGATCATAAGATGGTCTAGTCGGCACTGTAAGCCATCAAGCTGCAGAGGCAAGCCTGCAGTGCCCATCTGATCAACAAATCTAAACTCTCCAAAATTTGTTCACCTTGGCAGAAATTATTTCCAAAAATATTACATGCAATTTCTCAACATTGAAAGATCATGAACAGGAAAAGATTTTCCTTTAAGAAAGACACTCAACAGTGGAGACAATAGATGGCACTCCAAAGATACACTATCTGAGACCCTGTCATTAATTTATCTTGAAATGAAGCATAAATTCTCTTAGTTAGATACATCATATATTGAGAAGGTGGCCGATGAAGGAAAAGTTGTGCTGTACAAGAATATAAATGGGTGCATTACAGTTGTATATGGTGGACATTGTTGGTTGGCAAGTGCATTGAATTAAATAACAAAACGGCAGAAAATATCCTAATAATTCATTCAACCGCATTGGCCCAAAGTCTCCTTGTACCCAAAATATACCCATTATTCTAACATTCAGGCTCAGTGAAAGCTTAGCAGCTGTGGAACCCTTAATAAGCACCAGCAGATCATCCAAGATAGCGTGAAAAACAACAATGCTTTACATATACATTAGTAGTGAAGGCTATTCAGGTAAGTAAAATGTTGTAGCTCTAGCTATTTCATATAAATGTGCTTATGAATAATTAGGTATGTGTACCTCTATACATACCTATCAATATAACACCTTCTGTTGAGCTGCAATTCCTTTCTTTGAGATACAACCTAAGTCAGAGATTAGTAGTCACTTTAACTTTCAAAACATTGATAACTGTTGACAATTCTGTGCATGTGAATTCATGATTCAAACCTCTTTTCTCCTGCAGAGTAACAGCAAGCTCCTATTCTCACCTTGGTTTCTCAACTCACCCCACACCCCAGCAAGGCCAGAGTGCAGAGCATGACAGGAGGCACAAATGCATCAGTACGCCAGACTGCAAAAACCGGCAAAATAATGGAGCGGAAAAAAAACCCTGGAAATTCGTGCATCAGGCAACTGATCATACAGCAGTTTTGTTGATCCCAATATCAAACATACACACGCATATGTATATGAACACTAAGATAAAAAACATACATACATGCTCACACACATCCCCACAAATGAATTAAACTTTATCAGCCTCATCAAAATCTAAAAATTCCTCGTACATCAGATCGGCATGGGCTTGCTTATAGCGAGTGATATCTATCAACTGCACTATATCAGCAAGAGAGCCATTCAACGCACCAACACATCCCACACTGAAGGACCTACTGCGGACACCACAGGAACGAGGAGGAAACACCTGCTTCAGTCCATGACCTCTAGTACCAACTCTTGGAGCCAAAGAAAACATAGTTAGCAAATCCTCCGAGTTCCCATGCAAAGTTTTCCAATATTTGATCAGGTTTGCCCTGACAAGACGACCAGTAATGGGAAACAAATCCAAGCTTCTCAAACGACCACCATAGTAGAGCCAGAAAGTCCGTCAATGTTTTTAGTCCATCTCCTCTGGACACACTCCAGCAGCTTGCAGTCCCCACAATATTATTGTCCCAAACGCGCGATGCAACTCAATGAGGGGAAGAATATGCGAAACGTATAGGGACAGCATAAATTCCCGTGACCTGCAAACAGTTGATCTCAACAAACAGTTGGCCAACCCACCAGCCTTTGCAGCCACCACACGAATGTGATGGTGCAATCGGAGACTGGTATCTACACTGACGCCCAAGTCTCTGTGTGTAGGGACAGACTTCAATACTCTGCCCTCCTATACTGCACAGGTAGTTGGTAAGATTCAGTCCCACAATTGGTTTTGCTGTGTCATGATTAACAAGCATTGGTTCAGGTCCATGCTTCATGGCATCTTGGATGCCCCCATATATATTGACTTGAAATACTAAGAAATTATGAGCTGGCCTAAAACAATAAATATGATGCTCATAGCAGCCTGCATAGATAGCTGTTGATAGTCTTGATGACTATCAACAACTGCTCACCTTGCTGTTAGTCAGAGGTGTACTCAGAATTTCTTGATGGAGGGTACATAACCCAAATGCATTCTCAACAAAAATAAGTCCTAAAATAAAATTAAGTGAGCCACAGTTCTTTACTGATCCAAAAAAACTTACTTGCTTCTGCAGTTGGCCTCCTCATATGCGGTAACTCTTTTGATGGGACAGCATCGTGCTTCATTATTATTTTTTCGTTATATAAATGAGAAAGCAAGGTGTATTTTAGGCTTGTTTCAAAGAAACTATCGTCAAAATGAGCCGAGCACATTCGGGCATTGTTTAAATTGAAGACATCCTGATGGCCTGTTGCAAGAAACCACTGTTTCCACAAAGTCAGAGATTTAGGATACCTAAAAAAATGAAACTTTTGAGTGAGTTCCTCGGTTCTTACAACCGAATACTGAACAACACGGCATAATGAACTACAGTCGCTTTATTTCACAAAGAAACGTCGGAACACCGAATAGCAGGTTGGCTCCAGGTAAAAATCATTGTAATGCCATAGGTAAAAATCATTGTAATGAAATTAACAGCATAATTAGCAGCTGGTGATAATTTATCCGGTTAACCCGGTGATGTTAGTGTACCCTGATTAGACCATCCCACTGGAATTACCTCGATTCACGTTTCAGTTGATTTTTTGTTTATGCAATATCGTCGAGTAAATGAAAATTGGTAATCAATATTGAAGGAATTTGATGTAGTTTTGTGAAGCAGCTAAGTTGGTTGTGAGTCAAAGTGTTCAAGCATTATCATTAATAATATTTCTCACAAATTCGGCCTTTGTTTGTTGCTTTCTTCTTCTAGATCCGGACGGTGAAACAATACATTCATTCATTATGCATACATGCAAATTATTGAACAACTGTTTTGACTGGTTTTGAATGACACCTGAGGAATATTTTTTTACGTCTTATGAGTTTGTGAGCCAGTTACAACATAAAGTCATAGGTTGAACCCAATACATTATTAAAACGCAAATAAACATGAAAAATGGAAAGTGGCTGCCATGTAGGTATAATTAAGATTGCTGCATACATTTTTTATACCAAGAACGGAAAGAGGACCGGAAACGAAATAAACGGAAGAAACGTAAAAGTATCATGGAAATGACAGATATCCTAGGGTGTAAGAAGGTTACCTGCTAATTCTGCATTCGCATCAGTTCAGACATCTTCCCGTCCAATTTGGATCGAGGATAGCCAACAACTTCCAGGAATTCGGGTCTTCCAGGATCTGAGGGTCGAGCACCTCTGAGGATACGGTGTCCAGGGAGATGCATTGAAGTAGAGCTGCTAACCTTGAAGAACAAACCCAATTTTACAGTGCGTTCCTGAAGCGACACCGTCGTTCTAGCAGTAACGTCCAAAACGAGTTACAATTCGAAAGATCTTGAGAGAAACGTGATGAAGATTCAAACAGAATGACCATGCCTGTATTTCATGATTGATGGATAAAGATCAAACATTTTTAGAACAACATGTTGTTCGAGAGAAATTCTTCGGTGCTGAGTGGGCTTACTGTAACAGCTCTGTCAAAGAGCTAAGTATGACTGCGGACCGTAACCAGCCACTTACGAATACAGTCCGCCATGTCAGTTAGATTGTTCGACATATTCGAAACCTGCTTGATAATAACAAACTTCTAATTTCACTTCGGAGTCTTTCTTATGATCATTACCTCCACTACATTTCTCGACTGTACTGCATATTGTACCACGCAATATCAAGTATTCTAACTGGCTGAATATTCACTATACGGCATTCTCAAACATTACAGTAAGATACAGAATCTATTTAGTTTTCATTCCCTAAGTATAATGCATCAAACCGCAGCAGCTTGAATTACGTACGCCTATTGAATAACAAACTATTCAAAACTGTTTAAATTCCATTTTTGTATATCACTCATGGAAATAAAGCGCCTATAACCAATAACAAATAGTGCAGCCCGTAATAGGACATAAATAGGCTAGGCAAAGGAATTTAATAATCAGCGTGACCAGGACAATCTGTTGACGCGCTTGAAAGAAATATGGATCCTTAGACTATGAGCATCCTGATCACCTGAGTTGGTTGTATGTGCATGCTACTACACAGGTTACACCCTTCATTTTCGCATTTCAAATCAAATCAAATGTTCAGTAAGTTCAGCTGTCTGCTTGCGCTACAATGTGTCATTCTGAAAATTATGTACTCATTCATTTAAATTCCCCATACGCACATGTACATCGGTGATATTCTGTAAACATTTTAAACTCACAAAGATGAATCCCTTGAGTAGTCACCGCAAACGAAATTGTCTTCGTTCTTTCTACGTTTCGTTATCAATTAAAAAGAAAAAAAGTCCATGTTGAACCACTTTTTTTGTTTGAGAAACATCCCGAAAATCTGATTTACAAGTCTGTTTTGTGAGGCCCGTTCAGAATTCCGGGATGCGGCGCAGTTGAAATGACGTGCACACTCAATTGGTTCACCACTAATGAAGTGTGCTACACACTATTGTCCACTAGACTCGTATATAATTATGGAGGAAAAAACAATGCCTTCAAGTCAATGAAATGATAACAGCACTCATTTGAGATGAATAAATATTTGGTACACCAAATGTAAAAAAAATACATGCAAAATATATTGCGAAACCCGTTCTCACTTTAATCCTCTTTCCAACAAATAAGACGGCTTGTATTCTAAATTTTAGCGAATCTATATTCCTTATAGCTACAAACATAAATCCATTTGAACATTGTTCCTGATGATTGGACAAACCGATTAGAATTGATGAACAAGAAAGGCCAATAATCCTTGAGCGTGACAATAGAGTGTGCCATCTATTGTAAATTAAACTTCATCGAAGGACTGTTCTTCGATGCTTCTTAGGCTGTTCTTTGCGTCGATGCTTGTTTTGTTGTTTCTGCTTCATCACGCCGCTAGAACGAATTGATTTAATTTATTGGACTCAAATTCTGACGCTTGGTGAATAATAGATTCAGCCAATAAATGTACTGATGCCGCAGCAGGGCTTCCACTCCTCCATTCTGAATTCTATTATTAATCTGTTTAGCGTCTCTCTGCCAACGAACAGCTGACAATTTTGTTTTCCATTTGGATTATATATGAAGGAGAGATAAAATAAATTTGAAAACACAATCCAATCATAAAAAATTAAAATATCACCCATAACGACCAAACTACTTCTTAGAATATTCCCCATCCTAATCACTCTATGATCGGAATTTCAATTGGTTCGTAGGTCGAGCTATTTTGACAAAATGAATCATATTTCAACCTACTTAAAAATAATGATAGTTAACTTCATAGCAGTGAGTGAGCCAAGCGATTCAGCCCTCAACAAATGAGAAGTATCCAGGGACAGATAAATCATTAATTTTGAACCTTGCACAAGTAGTAATACATTTTTTTATTGTTGAGTGGCTCAGGCTTAATTGTGTTAGCTCGGTTAGCTTATTTTGGCATGACTATAATTCTATTTTTTTGGACGCCTACAAAACCCCGAAGGCATCGACTATTCATTGGATCAGTTACTGGACCCGTAGCCACTTATTCATTTCATGTTTGAGTAATGAACACCTTTCACTAACAAATACAGCTTAAGGGAAGTGTCGTTAATAGTCAATGAAGATAGATACACTTTGGCGTACGAACCGTTGGTAAAGCCGATATTTGGTTTTTTAACTATTGCAAAATGCCCGTACGGATATTAAACAGCTGTAGTTTGATAAGATTAGAAACACTTTTTCGGCAAAGTCATCTATGCTCAACAGGAAGAAGCAATCAGAATATTCCAACCATTTATCTGAGATCCAACTGTCATTTACCTTCGATGCTATTACTTTCTTCCAAAGTTTACAACATCATTGCAACAAATAATTATTACTCTGCAAATAAGGGCATGTATCCCTAATTCCCTTTCATTCAATGTCCGCTGATTGATGAGTAATGTCATTATCAAACATGCCTTATTAAATCGTTACATTCACATGACTTAGATTATTATTTCAAATGGCAAATTTGATGGGCGTATATAATTACCGTCCATGATAACTAATATTCCACTGTACGTCCGTCAATCCACAAACACATTCACCTCCGCCAACTACTAGCAAAGTGCACGACTGTGTATGCTAGATTTGTTAAACAAGAAACACTCTGTCCATGAAAGGAATACAATAATCCCGTTTCAGTTTGCAGATGGGCACACATTATACATTTGCCCAATATGCAATCACAATTAACTGTGTTGGCGTATTCTTGTTAGGAATGTTGAATGCCATTAAGTGTTGCATTACAATCAATAGTAAATAGTGCCTGTTGCAGTCAAAAACATTAATTTTATACTACGAATAATACTCCTCTGTATCCAGAGTGAGCAAATAGCGTGCTTTTTGTATTATTGCAGGTACGTTGTACTACTTCGGCTACTAATTTTCACTAGTCATTTGGCGTTCATTGACAATTTGTTAGATGCGACGCTGTAGGTACATTGTCCACATGCCGAACACCTTTTCATGAAGGGTAATATTCCGAATTTTGGCCACATGTCCATGACGTTGTTCTCAAGCGGCTCAAATGTGATGTTAAAGAAAGCTAACTGGATGTCGCAGACGAGTTAAGTTCAAATACGAACATATCCGGAGACGTTTAGGGCTGACGACGGGCGGTGGTAGAGGGATGGTTTAACAAAAATATATTTTCTAATAATATCAAAGTGTTGTATTCTCTGAATATTCGACAACTCTTAAATTTTCTATATGACATCGTCATTTCGTCATGATGCATCAACATTCAACGGACAATAATTGACGTTCTTGCGGTCTGACATCTGACGAAATCAACGTCTACAAATATAGTTCCGAAACGTTGGGTAAACTTGCCAATCACTTGTCAGTTCTGGACCTGTTAGGGTATAACTGCGTACGCATGGATGAAAATGTCACTAACATCTTGAGATAATCAATCATGAAAATGCTAAGAACAAAGAGCCCGAAGGAAGTTAATCAAATGAATTATGGGGGGTTAGTGTGTACATGGTTAATATAAATTAATAGCATTTACTGTTGTGCGCAGGTCGTGTACTGTTAGTTTCGGTAAAATTATTTATCGGGTATTTTTTAAATTCCTTCATTCGCTCAATATTGTGTCGTATTGTACTTAAAATATTCACCAAAATTATTAGGTGTTAGTCAAAGAATCTCAGGAATAAACACTGGGAGTGTAGTGTAGTTTTTCATTCAAACTCATTAAATGAGGGATAAAATATTGTTGATTATGTCGTTCGCAGGACCAATCCAGACCAAATGTTATCACTTTCTTGTGTGTGATTATTATTACGATTAATTATTTTTGAAATGAAAACAATCCTAACCACATTACGGATGAATAATATTCACGAATAATCAATGATTTCAGTATTATGAGACACACCTTCACGAGTGAAGAGAGTATCATTAACACTGCGCATGAGGTAGCAGAAGTGAAAAAAATCTGAATAATCAATATCGAGGATTTCATCATTTGTACGCAGATCAGATACTTCGAGTCTCTACTCTAAATACAGTTGGTTACGAACCGGCACGGTGACCACTACTCACAATCTCGGTAACCATTCACCGGGTATCTTTTCATGATGTTATGATTTATGAGGGTTAAAATAATTCGTGTACCACAAGTTTTGTAGTAATTATTACCTCTTCAGCTACATCAAACACCCTGCTAGGAAATACATTCTCCCCTTTATATGGATGTTTATTTATAATTGATCATTGATTGCGGGTTCTCGTCATCTGCTTTTTAAAAGAAACAGAACTGCCGTAGCTCGACCTGAATTGAGCGTAAATGGAAACTACAGCGACAATAAGTTCCGTAACAAGTTATATTTGTTTCGCTCTATTAGTTTGACTTTAAACTTCATTGGTATCGTGTTCAGTATTGATATACATCTTAATATTGATTTTGTAACTCATCTACTTTATATTGTATCCCAATATAAAAAAGTTATTCCTTGGAATTACTCATGAGGGAGTAGAAATTGAACAAGTCATTCATGTCATCAAAAGTGGGATGAAATACTGCTATTTATCGTGATTGACAATTACGACCGATCATCTCTAGCTCAAACGAACAAGAAACATACCCAAATATTTGCTCAATATTTTGTTTGTTCGCTAACGCAAAGTACCTTTCAATCCTCACAAGGACGGCATCTGGTATTAAGTTTGAAAAATTCTGTTCATGCATCGATAAAATATTTATAGCCGACGTATCGCAGGCTGAATATGTACGAAAATATTTTGTATGATTGTCATATTGACAAGTTGTTTTGTTAATATTATGTCAATGATAAGGTACATATGAATTTAAATGATATTTTCCATCGATCACAAATAATACCAACTGATATCCATATGGTAAACTTCGACTGTAATTGCTATTTGAGATGAATAAAACTTGCATCTTTATTTCACGATTTACATGTTAACACGCATGCGCAGAGCGTCATGTAATTTTTGGGAGTTTTTTTTTCTACTAAGAATCTTGCTAAAATAATGTTTGTTCAAAATCGTTCACCAGTATCATATCACTATAAGTTAGAGCACCGCTGTCTTTGCCCTGGAGTCAACTGGACACGTCAGGTTGACGAGCCCGGGTTAAATCACTGAGCATGAACAACTCTGAGGTTTAAGTCCCATTGTATGAACAACATCTTCTTAATTATGTTGCATAACTTTCATTATACAAATTTACATTATGCGACGTCCAATAGTGATCATTACTTCCCAGGTACCTATGCACCGCAGGGTGACCTCAACTCAATGATACACTGCTTTTATGCTCTCTTGGTTTCGTGGTCAACGTGTCGGATTGCGGTGCATAGGTACTAGGTTCGAGTCCGCGAATTCTCTTTACGTTTATATGGACTGCTTATACACTCAGGCAGGCAGAGAACCGCCCCTTTGTTTGTTTGTATGAACTGCATGGAAAATGATATTCGTTCTATCTGATATATAGTTATATATACATATATA
>SDVV010035563.1:0-11044 GCA_016164225.1 Gammarus roeselii
GGAGGTGGCGAGAGAGCGTGCAATGAACAGGCGTGAGTGGAGAATGGTTGTGAATGGTTGATTTTGACGCTGCTCTGATGTGCTTTCCCGCCCTTGGCATCCCGCTGTCTGGATGGTCGTGGGTGGGGGGGGCCCGGCCATTATGACGCGGCGGGGGTAAACCAGTGAAAACTGTCGGGCCCTGCTGCTGACGACGGTTCCTCGGTACATTCGGGACCCAGAGTGTAAGTTGAGGGGCTACCGGCCGGACCCTTTAGCACAAAAGGGCTAAGTTGTGTGAGTGTGAGCGTGTGAGGTGCGCCTTGCCGTCGGCCACCCCCCTTTCTGGGGGATGCGGCCTGGTGTCTGTATCTGTATCAGAAAAGTGAGCAACTAAACAGAAGAACTTAGAAAAGAAAGAAACCCTTACAGACGCTGAAAAGGACAAGAAAGTATCTTTTCAATTGAAAGTGGATACAAGGTTCACATGATCAAGAAAAAATAAAAAAATTGAAGAAAGCTATGGAAAAAAATATTACAAATTCGAAGTTTTTCTTTGTTTATGCAGCCAAATTTTCAACCTTCAAAACTTAACTTTGTCCCTTAATAGATAAATCTGGTCAACAGGTTGATGAGAACAAGGCTATAAGCGAGTAGCAACAGTGCATCCCGGCTCAGTTGATCTATGGAAACAATGCAAGCAGGTACTCTCAAGACCACTGCAGTTGTTGTGGCAGAGGTCCTTGGACACCTCAGATATCCCACAAAACAGAACACGTGCCGTCATCTTCCGTCTAGCAGAAGAAGGCAGCCTCATCAGCCCATCAAATTACAGACCAATTTCTTTGGCATCCCACGTGGTCGAAATGTACGCATGAGTATGAAAGACGAATTGAACATTTTATTGAAGAATCTAAATCGTTAAACTCCAAGCCACATAGTTTCGGAAGAATGAGGAGCACGTTACCCAACATCCCAGAACACTATGATTAAATACCCAGTGCATTGGGCGAAGGATCAAATGTGACCGGGATTTATCGAGATTTTGCTAAGGCCTTAGACAAAATAGATCACAGTATATTTGTATCAAAACTATATAATGCCGGAACCAAAATAAATACTTATTAATAACTCGAAACCTTTCATAAAGGCAGAACTCAAAGCGTGCTAATAAATGGGGAAATCTTTACACTAGTGGCAGTCCTCAGTGGGGTCTGCAAGGCCCTGTGTTTGTCCCTCTGTTTATTTTAGTAATGGCTAATGCTCTGAACAGAAACTGTTGATAAGCATCGGTCTCCTCCTTTGCAGATGTTATCAGAGTACTAGGCATAGTGTGGGAAAGGTGTGTAAAATGTTCAAACTGATCCGAAATAAATCTTCAAGAGGATTGGCGCAAATAACATTCAATCCAACGAATCCAGATTTGGGTTTCTAAGATATGGAAAAAGTTGACCCGAAAGCAGAGTCTTTATATCGTTTTAGTAATAACGTAGGCATTGAAGACGATAAAGCCTGCGGAATTTAAACGTACAAATGAAAAAAAAACTTATTCAATGAATAAAGTCCAACGATTGAGGTCAGTGGCAGAAGACTGTGTTTCTGGATCATAAAAACCTTTTTGGCAAGAGATAAAAGGAGAAAGTGGACTCTGAAAAAACTAATCCCTCCAGTTATCGACTATTGCTCTTCTCTCTGGATCCCAGAGAGGGCGATGCAGCATAAATAAATTGTATGAAGTATTAATTTTTCCCTCCTCCGTGGTTGATCGTATATTGAAGATAAATGCAAAACATGAACCCATATTATCACTTGCCGCTCCATGCAGAGCTCTTATTACGTGCGCTTAATGTTATGGCTGGGGTGGATGGCTGGGGTGGATGGCTGGGGTGGATGTAAATCTTAACAAGTCTATCCTCACCAAAATTGATTCAAATAAATGCAGTTGTTGCCATTGATAACTTATGTGAGCTCTGTGTGTATATGCAATGCAGTTCTAGTGTCAGAGAGAGAAGCATTAGGGATAAAAACTTCACGGGGAAAACATCGGGCCTCCAGCTGGGCCAGGCATGTACTGGTAAACCGCGTAATGATCTCCTACATAGGGAGAAGAATAAAGGTAATAACGACTGTAAATACGCAGAGTGCTTCTGTCAGAAACATGAGAACAAATTTCGTGCCACTACTTGTCTGAGAAAAAGATTATTGAGCATATGATTGATTTCTGGAAGGAGATGAAAAACCGGAAACCGAAAGACAGCTGTGTCTTTCAATGTGTTGAATGGTATACCAGGCGAGGGAAATATTGTTGAGATGTGGCGTTACCGCTTCAATGGTATAATGAACAGCGCCTGCAGTGATCTTGGCTCCATTATTGTTAGTGGGCGCTCAACCAAAAAACCAATAGTGATGATGGAATCCATTTTCAGATTTTTTCCAGTAGGCACCATCCAAAATCTGCACACGCTACACACAAACAAGATGTTGCGTCCTCAAAAAATCTCTAATTATATTGAGACGTCAGGAACGAGTTTTCGATGTGATTCAGTGACCTCGCAACATTGATACAGTTAACCTTGTTAGGGTTGGAGCAACGCTGATGACATGAAGTCAACGTCCGCCCACGCAATGGTCCGCCCACGAGGGGCTGGAAGGTGATGGGCATAATGGGCGTGATATGTCACGATTTTTACTCTGCCGAAACAACATATCAGAGCTGCACTATTACTCCATCCTTATATTGGGACTGAGGAGTCCAACGCTAAATCAGTATACCTCGCGTCGTTGGAGGAGAAGTCGTCAGGGTCGTTTTGACTGTTCCTATTTCTTTTCTCATACACTAATTGATAATATTATGTTTTTTACGCTCGCCAATTTGCATGCGAACGCAAGAAACCAATGGTCTTGGGCATGAGCTACGCGTGTACGTATAGCTCATATGTAACAGGGTCAACTATGAGCATAAGTAAAACTAATGATGTAGTGGTGCACAACGCTGATTGCAACGCGAATAAAATTCTTCAATTCGGTGGCCTCCAATTCTAGCTGGATAAACAGACATTCCGAAAACAGACGTGTGAGTTACCATACATGACTTGCGAAGCAAACCCTTATTGAGGTAATCCATATAATACATTGTACAAAAAATCCTTTCATCTAGTGTTCTGTTGAGAAACACGACCAACTTGAGAAACACGGCCAAAGCCCCTTACCAAACTTCGTTAAAAACGTTTTGTGACATGCTACGATTCTAAAAAATATGCATAACAACGTAGTTTTTTATAATCAAATACCATTACCATGGATCACATATACACAAATATTATAGCACAAATCATCACCTGAAATGCCGTTAGTAACAAATTTATTGCCACTAGAAATGTTGGCTAAAAAACGTTGTGAAATAGGATTTTTTCATTGCTCTGTGAATTTCAATACAAGAAAAGCAACATATTTTGACGAAAGAAATATGTCACTGCTGATGACCATTGGAACATTTTCTTTGATTATTAATCACAAATATTAGCATCGGAGTTTTGACTTTGTTAGAAGTGCTGCTAACGATCATTTATAATTTGTCTTGCTCCAATAAAAATGTTTGCCGTCAGGGTGAGGTTTATGGCTGCCTCAAAGGGGAAAAATGAAGGTTTGCAGGCCCATTTCCCCGTAAAACTTTGTTCATTGACCAAAAATGCCTTTAATGTCGGCCAGAAGCAGTCATGAAAGTGCTTCTGTTGGTAAAATAAAGTCATTTGATTTAGGCTGGCATTTGTGTTGTGAAACGCTTAGCATTTCGCTGCGTATTCAGACAAGGTTCAGAGTTGGAATAACGGGAGAAAAATTGGGCAAAATAGTCATGCATGGATGTTGAAACACTACTCGGGCCGGCAATGTCACTGGTTTGGTACACAACATAAAGAAGAGTATAGGATGGCGTATTTTACCTGCTTAAACGTGGATTGTCCTTTATGCCGTAAGATTGTTGTTTATGTCGTAAGATTGTTAACGAATCAGCAATTCTATGTACGGTCAAGCTGTACTCAGCACACATAGTAACGACAGGTAAGCGTCGGCAAACAGAGGCATTCGACGGTGTTCGACGTATACTGGTGAGCCGACGTCGTATCAATGTCGTCCTAATATTGGCATTATTGGTGTTGGGAAGCCATCACTAGTCGGATGTCAGTGTCACCAATTCGCAATAGATTCGACATTGAAAGTTTTGTCACCCCAGCCTTGCATTGACGATTGCAGTGTCTCCCAGACGCCGAGCCATGGTCTAAACTATGTTGACTCGTCAGTTGCTGGCTGCGGTGCTCACAGACTCCGCTGTGCTCCCGGACCACCAATGGCGCACTACGTCGGCCGACGTCGGTTATGCTTGCTGTGGAACAGCACCTGCCTTAACGCACTATTTGCAACAGGCCTAATTTTTTTAAAGAAACAAGTCAAACATTGATAGGGAGTCTGTTACACTGATGAAAACATGCTGATCAAGTAGGTCATTCATGTAAATGAAATGAAACACGTGAAGAAAGTGAGCAACATTAAATTAATCGACTAAAATGAGTATATAACTATATAAACTGAAACATATTAGGTGTGTCAAAAGCATTTGGAGTCAAGCGTATACAAATGACCAAACACATTAATGGATAGAACTGAGCAAACTACGGAATTTAAACACAACAAGAGAGTAAAGCAAACCATAAGGCTGGAGCATATGTCACGGCGTCGAGTAAGGAGTCAAGCAAATTTAGAAAGTCAAGAATAATATGGGAGATGCATGGACTATCCATCGATTTATTAACAACGGTCACTTATTGATAAATCATTTGAACTGATTCATCAAGCCAACCACTAATGTGTGATATTACGCCTGCTTGCTCACCTAATACTCCTTGGAATCGCATTAAACGCCTTCTCTTTATTTATGCCATCCACTAATTCGATCCGGTGTTTCAGCTTATTAATACTAACATCTGGCGTACGTTATGCTGTAATTTATGTCATTCTTTCATACATGAATCTACTTAATCCTCAATGAATTTTTGCTTTAAGAGGACTGAATGTACTCTACGCTGCCACCATGCATCCCGGAGTTGGATCTGGGATTTTGTGAAAGAAGATCTGGACCTTGTGGGTAAATTGTGGTGTAGTTCTCTCATTGAAGGCGGACGCTGATCATATCGCTCTTCCATTTCTTTTTTATAAATTAACTGCCTTAAATTATTTCCATTTCGTTGCAGTATTTGGAGGCTCTTAGCAATAAAAATGTTTGTTTCACTGATTCAGAGTCGTTAATTATGAAATCCTCCTGTTCGGTTCCCCTTGTCTTTCAGACTTCTCAATGAGCAACCTTAATTAAACGGTGAGTATTTCTGATGTCGCGTCAGCTCTGAGTTGAATGTTCAGTTTAGCTAACGCCCTCTTCCGTCGAGGGACGTTGAATAAATGAACGACTTGTCCATGCAATTCAACGCTGGTTACGATACCAGATATGATAGATGGCATGTCCCAAGCTCTGAATAATGGACTAGCATAGTAGGCCTCAGTGTAACGGGACGTCATTGAAAACTGTTGCTCCCGAATGGTAAGACAGCCGCGGACACCGTTATTCCTGACCTGTTGGCCTAGAGTACTGCAACTTTATTGATACGATGGTTTAAGGGTTTCATTCCCATGAAAAGAGTTGAGAACTCTGAATAGCAATGACCACTTTCTACGATCTCTTCCATTTTCACTTGCGCGATCCATGAGGCTCTGGCTTGAATGCTCCCTCTCTGTCGCCAACACTGACTGCTGCATTTCTTAACTGCTGTTGGCCACACAGCCTCGTCTCCCCAGCGGCTCCAGGGTTTATTTTTGTGTTGCAATTCTCAACATTTCGCTAGTTTTGTAGCCCTCAATTACCCTAACGGAACATTTATGCCAACATTACCGTCCACCAGTTCAGCGGAGTGATGCTGAGCTATCCTGCACCTCACTGCGGTAATGGTTGGCGGACGATAGATGCTGCGACAGTATCATTTGCATAATCGTCAGCAGCGCCAATCAACAATCAGCACCAACGGTGGAAATATCATCAACAGCATTGACAGTATCAGCGTCAAGTGATAGTACCGTCATCGCCAGTATCGTCTGTAACATCGATGGCATGCAACATGGTCATGAAACAGCACCATCGGTGACAGTATCATCGGCAACATCGACAACTGCATGGTTAAGTAACAGACTTATAGGCGAGAGTATCATCGGCCACATCGCCAGCAGCAGCTACAGGACTGCTCCAACGGTGGCAGACGGAGCATTTGGGCTGCTCTAACTGGGGAGAAAAATGCTTAAATAAACAAAAACGTCGAAGTTAGAACTTGGAATAAGAACTTCGTGCTTTTACTAAGAATCGCTGCTTAAGGACTCGGCTCACGAAGTTTAAACCAAGGTTTGACCTTCCATCAGCTTATGCTGGAAGAAGCCTTGCGAGCGAATCAAGCCTACGAAAATTAGTATGTGTGAACCGGAATCAATTATTATTTTGGTGCACGTAAACAATTTCTGACCAAGACTCATCGTATACAACATGCATTTGATCAAAACCATTTTTCATAATATTCACTGGCAACAATGAACTGTGAACCGTTGAAAGAAAATATCCAACGTAATGATTTCTTTCGCAGGTACATTTGTAAGGTCATTTTAAGAAGCGTGACTTACTGACAGATTTTAACAATATTTAGATTTTTTAGATTTATGATTTTATGAAAATGGCTACTTAATAATGATGTGGCTGCATCTGGCCACAGAGCACCTATCAGATGTTGTGTACATACCTTAAGCTGGGTTAGTTGCATCAACAGTCAATGAGTCATTTGGATCTATCCAGATGTCATAATTGTACTGGCAAACTCCTCTCAATGACTTACAGAGTCATGTATTTGCAAAGCATGATACAACTAACATCAAAGGCCGAAATGTTATCTGATGGAGGAATTTACCGGGTCATATATTCGTAGACTGAACCCCTAGCATGTATTTATATGCTTCATGTAAATTTATTGGATCAAGTAATGCCAAGATAAACTTTAAAGTATTCGCAGTAAGCTTCTTCCTAGTTCAAGCGCAGGAAAACTCGGCAGTGTGGGAGATTATGAATGTTTACTTTCAGACGTTTAAACTTTGTTATTACTGAATCCCTGGAAACACATAAATTTTGGTAATTTAGCATCGATGCAATACAGACCATTAGATCACGGTGATTTCATAGATCATTGATGAAGAAACTAATATTTTATTCTCCTTGTCATTGATTCAGAGTGTTATGGAGCAACACTCTGGATCTATGGAAGCCGATGTTTCAGGACAAACAAGGCGGCGAAATACTGTTGAACATATTCTGATACGGAAATAATAATTTACACAATTAGAATTGAAGTCATTTTTCACATCATAATATTAATTATAAAGTCATGATATTAATTATATAGTTTGTAATTGGGCAAAATTACATTACTGATGGACTTTCAGGAGCACTGACGAACAAATGAAGAACAACAAGAAAAATGTTGTATACATGTCATTATGTATGTATAGACATACAACCATTTCCCCCTAATCAGGAGGGTGGCTAAGTTAGGCTGACACAGAGGGGGGAGGCACCCAATCTCCCCACCACAAGACCGCCGTGCCCATGCCTAGGGTCGAACTCGCGACAAGCAGTACCAAAGGCTGACACTTCAGTCGGATACGCTAACCCCTCGGCCACGGCGGTCGAGTGGTTTAAGAGAATAAATGTTAAATCGACAAAAATTGAATTATTGAGTGGAACAAGAGGGTGACGACCATTCGCTGTGAAAGGGACCAAGCGGATATAAAACGCAACTAAACCGCATCCCACCTGGCGCACAAACTAGCATGAATGGGATAACAATTCGCAGCTACAACAACTACAACGACAGCTTTACAAAAATATTGTCTGGAGAATAATGACATTAGAGGGGACATGGAAAAGTTTCACTTTACGTCTAGTTATCGACAACTAAATAAGTAAAATTTTACTGATAATCTAAGAATTTTCAGTTCCGAACAATGTTTGAAATATTCGGGAAGCTTGTTCCAGTAGTGAATACTCTGGTATAAAAAATATTGTTGGCAATGAGTCCCAAAAGTAGTTACTATGTCGCCAAGACGCTAATTTTGTCCGGTCTACGAGAGTTTGCACATAACATCTCAGTGGCCAATGAGGCTTACGGGTGGCTTACGGATGGCTAAAGGGTGACTGATTCGGGTGGCAAACGGGTGGCTAACGAATGACGGGTGGGCTTCCAGACCTTGATTTCGAATATATATTTGGGAAGGTTATGTCTTTATGTACGTTTATATTATATTGTATTTTGATGTTTCTTGAATGTATGAATGTTTTTCCTTCTTTAGATAGCTGTATTTGGACTGCTTCACCATTTACTATTCCTTATTTTATACTTATTAATTATAGTTATAAATATTGTTATTTCACATTGCGGACGGTGGGTGGGGGTGTGTGGACCCCCTAGGCAAAAAGTTGGATGCGCACTCAACAATATTATTCCATGAATGATTGTCTTTTTTCTATGTTTTGAGTGCATGTACCATTATAAATTTTTGTCTGGTTTTATGATTCTATATTTTGTCTGTTCAAATATGTTTGTTTTCTTATCTACTTGGGGTATACTTGACCCATTCGATGATTGGTTGGTGCGTTTTTAGCGGTTAGATGCTTGGTTAAAGCCTGTTTGTTGGATTTGGGGCGAATTTTGTGTTTCCATCTTTTTATTTCATATGTATATAATATCTATAGGAATAGTATGGTATAATAGTTTGGTTGTTGGTGGGTTGATGCTTTTCTTAGGATGCAGTAGCTTCGTTACGGGAATCTATCTACCCCATAACGCATTATCCAGTTCTAGACCAAGTAAAGCAAACGGACACGGTCTCACTCTAGGTTTTCTTATTTTTTCATCAACATCTCCAGGCACTACACCCTCTAACGTCATACACCAATTATAATCATATTCAACTTCATTAGTTATATAATCTGGACCATGACTTTGTTCAGATGATGATATAAATTCGGATGATGCTAACTATAAAAATTAATAGCTAAATAAGATTCGCTACTCTACCATAACAGTAGTGTATACCGAAGCGAAACGCGGATTAGTGAAGGATTATAGATGGGCGTTAGTTAGCGGTGGTGTGGTAGGGCGCGATGCATGCAACTTGACTCAACCGGCCGTACGGGGGTTCGCGCAGAAACAAGGGGCGGGGAGGGGGAGGGGGGCGGGGGGTACCGGAACTGGTTTGGTGCGTGAGTCAGTAAGCGGAATGCTTATACATGTTAACGGGTTATATATTTACATAAGGGTATTAGCATTTCAATGCTTGGGGGATATTGCAACTTCGTTGCTTTCATATTGCATTTCAATGCTATGTCCTCTGAATGTTTTTGGGGGGTATTGGTAAACATACATTTTATAGGAATTTTTTATTGATAATAATTTATATGTATTATTATATATTAAAAAGCTTCTTTTTCTGGACACCTTCATGATGATTTTTCAACCTCGACACGTAGCATAGATTTGATTTAGTTTATTGTTATTTTTATCCGATTGTATTAATCAGTACCTCTGCGCTAAGCTTTACTTACTCCTGCAGTAACTCATTCATTCGTATTTCTTTGTGAGCTAACCGATGAAGGGAAATATATACAATATTTGCAGGATGACTGAATCATTTCTAGAGAAGATTCACTTGAGAGTATAATTGACTCAATCAATGCTTGATTGGTGGGTTCGTAAGGGTGGGGGGTTTTGATATTTTTGTATGTTACGTTAATTTATCACAATACATTATTTTATAGGATTAGTGTGTAGGCATGTCTTATAACTCAATTTGCATCCTTAGTGTGCGAACGGCCCTGTTTGTACCAGCCTGAAGGTAGGATTGCAGGCAAGGTTCTGTGTTTCCCATCTAGTTGTTTCATATGTATATATTATATATAGAAAATAGTTAGAATTATTTGTCAGGTTGTTTGCGGGTTAATGTATATTTATTTCTTAGGATGCTGTATCATCGTTACGAGAATCTATCAACCCCACATTGCATAATCCAGTTTTAAACAGTTATATCAGTGTTCCATTAACGCGGTGTTCTAATAGCGAAAATTCCTCATCGTTTTTATGGGTTTCATTACAGTTCTTTCCAATGCATTTTTTTCTTCAAATGCCTAATCAGGTGGACAATGAGACAAGTTTATTATTATAATTTTTATTTTTCTGTATACATAAAAGCATACAAGGATTATTTACATGTTATGAACATTTTCAGGATAAAACCTGGTGAGGTACACGTACTTTCATCATCAAGTCGACTACATACGCCAAAGACGGTCCCACCCGGCTAGCGTCTCTTCCCTGGTAAATCCATTTCTTCATCGATTTCATTAGCCAAGGCACATCGCTTCCTCTTTTTAGTGACGGTAGGTGTATTTTCAATGGATTTTTGGGAATGTCCGGGTGGCCATAGGCAAGAGTTGTGCATGCGTCGAGATAGCAGCGTTTATTCTCAAATTTACTGAGGCAGTTTTTGATAGTGCGTACAGTTTGGAGTTGGCATGCTGGCGCACGAATGTTATGTATTGTCTCAAAGTGTGTGTATGTTTTCTGGTTATGAATATCCCTGTATTATTCATGTTTGATTTTGGATTGTGTCTGGTAATTGACACTTTTAGCAGACGATTTTGTTGTTCGGACTCAAGCAACATGCTGTAACACTTGGGTTGTAAGCAGATGATATCACTCGGATAGTCATCAGTTGTTTCGCTTTTCAGTAGTCCTAGCTGTTCTTTCTTAGATTCATCGAACAAGGGTTGATTTTTGGGATTGTTGGAGAAGTCCATGTATTCAGCCAGGGGAGCTTGGTGCATTTCTACTTCAATGTCGGCCGCGCCTTTGAACTGGATCAGCAACGAGTCAGTGTCCAAGTAGATGAACGAGACGTTGTCACCGTAGCGTGACTTCAGTGTGTCATA
>SDVV010035564.1:0-11044 GCA_016164225.1 Gammarus roeselii
AGTGACATTTGCTAGATACCCACTATCAAAAATTCAAGTTGAGAAGACTATGTCTCCATTATTCCAGAGATGCGCATTCACCATCAATGCATTTTATACTTCAAGCAGGAACAAATGCTACTGCACCTGCACGCACGTTCAGCAGGCGAGTATCTTTTATGCAGCGGAAGCAAAAGGGTCTACTGCTCCATACCTACGCATATACACCCCCCTCCCCGCTCTACAAATCCACCAAGTTATTGCGTCGGTAAAAACAGCATAAACGGTTAATTATACGCAACTCTAAGGTCGATAGATTTACCAGAACTCCGTGTGGATCACTATTTGGAGCGACGGCGATACACATTGGACATTTCCAGTCTGGCTTGCCACCACTGCCTGCCGCTGCTAGACCTTTTACCAATACCTGCCACAGCCGAATTACCATTATATTATTTTCCCTCAATGCCAGCTCTGGCACTATTACTGTTACCAGCCTTTGCAAAACAAGTCTGCTAGTTTATATATAAAGGTATGGTTAATTTGCAATGCAAGGGAAAAATCAAGCTGAACAGCATTTAATCACAACAGCTAGCCTCAGTGCACCCATCAATTTCATTTTGTAAACTTATTAGATAAGAGCATCAGTGTAGGTGCACCATGTATGCAACAGTTATGCCTTTAAAATCAGTTTCCTTTTCATCAGACAGCAAATTTTTTTGGGAGAGGGTTCATCTCTATGAGTACTTATTCTATGCTCAAATCATCAGTGAGACTAAATGTAAGCTCAATACAAATTCATAGAATGATGGAGTTGCCTGTCAAAAATGGCAATGTTGAGAACTAATTGAATTCTGTATCACATGATGGCTATGGGCACACCGTTTCAATCATAAGTCCAAAGTACCAACATTGAAAATTAAGCAAGCATATAGCTGGTACGTTAGGATGTGTTGCTTTACAAAATAGTACTTTATTGTGGTAAATTCGTTTTTGGTTTAGACTCTGGCAACTCGGACCAGGACTGTGTAAACACTAACAGTAGTGGCTGGCTCGTTGGTATAATTGAGAATAAATGAAGAATGGATTGGGTTTCATACACAAATGGTCTGCTTTTCTTGCTTCACCTTAAATGTTGCATACAGAAGAATTGCGATTTCAACTATGTTTTCATTACAACTGCTAAGCAATTCTTCAACGCCCACTCCAACATCTGGTCGCCTCTAGGCTACAATATCAAATGCATATGTTCTAACTAAATTTGCTATCAAGTCATATCATTATTGAGATTAGAAAATAATGTACACAACTGCCACATTTTTTTATTAGATACAAGATATGGATAATTAGAAATGGATGGCCAGAGCCTAAAACTTCACAAGGCTTTGTTGACTGTATCTTATTATTTGATAATTGTTTCATGTTTGAATATTTCAACAAAGAATTCAGGCAGCAAATTGAAGGACCAGTGTGGATTTTCCACAGCAAGGCTCCACGATTAAATGATTGAGGTATGATGAAACTTTTGCAGACTGACACTTGATATTAAAAAAAAGGCACCATAACATCCTAAATCACAGAAGGAGGACAGGAAAAGTAGCAAATTAAGTCAGGGAGCAGGAAACTGAAACTCAAGAGTTTTCCAATCAATCTACAAAATTCAATGTGGAATATAATCTAAGTGTGTCAGCTGTCAGAGCTTGCCAGCAATATTTTTTTCTAGGTTCAATATTCAACTCTAAATTGTCTATTTTGTTCAAGTTGTAAGATAGTTAATGTTTCATCAGCATCAAGTTGATAATAGTTAAATTGTGGAACAAAACATTTATACATATCAAAATTATAACTATTCTAACTTCCCAATCTGTCAGCAAAAATAAATATTAGCAAAGCAGGCATTTCTGAAACCTCTGAATTAATTGATTAGGCAGTATCATTTTTCTCCCATAGCAACTGATAAGAAATGGCATTGTCATATTGACAGGGGAAATTTATAAATACCGCTATGGGCTATGGCTTCTGTCAGATGCTTTGTGTAAAGCTAGAATACCTAGCGATAAAACTTGCTGGAAGAAATCCATACAAAATTATAACTTGAGATTAGCAGATCTATGTAAACACGGGGAACTGCTCTTCTAGTCATGCATTCAGTATAAATCAAAGAGCTACAGCAGATCTCTGGTAGCCACCGTAGCCGACAGCCACTATGTTGCAACTCATCAAAAATTATGACCAAGTCAAGTTTCATATTAATTGAGGATCAACATGGACTATTATTTCACCAGGATAACATTATAAAAAAACATTAAAACGTCATCTCATATTAGTAACACGAATACAAAACTTTTCACTGGCATCAACATATGCAATCATGTATTTTGGCCTCATGCCATGCCTACAACAGTTGCAACTTAATCGTGAAGCCTTTTTTTGGCACTTATCGATATTGTCACACGATATTTCATAGTAGAAATTCACACTTCAACGACACATTTACGTTTTGAGATGTTATACACTCACCTAGAAGTAAAATACGTGTAAAAAGCTACAAATAGTTATATCACTTCATTTGGACGCAGCAACGACCGGGCACAGCAAATGGCGGCAACTGCTCAACTGTGAGTGTTGCCAGCCTCACAAATGTACACGCTAGGAGGCTGCAGTGTCGAGAAGCGACGTACTTTCGGTGCTGCCAAGATTTTTATGCTATAGCTCAATTTACAGCTAAACACATTCAACAATCATAGAATAAAGATAAATACAAGCCAGTTATAGACCTGTCAACAGAAAGTTTTCAACTTTTTTAAGGTATCTAAACAAGGACCGACTCAATAGCTTACGGGATCGGTAACAAGCTGCTACTGGCTAATAATTCGTCGCATATCTGGTATCAATCATAAAATCACCTGCTAATATAGACTTTTAGAAGTAGGTCGCTTTCATGGTATTTATGATATAGATTGTGTGACAGTATGTCATAATAGTAGGACAGTACTGTCAGTGACAAATCAAGTGGGGCGGGCATAGTACAATGCTCCCCAAGTCATTGAAATTGCTGCAGAAGTACCATTATATAACGAATGAGGCAGAAATTCTGTTGAGAATGCCCCGCTTCTCCTTCAAAAATTCATGGGCGCGCTGCTGATGACTCGAGAAGTATGGCAAAACTGATTATTTTTGTGTTGTGGAAAGTTTTTATTCTAGAGTAAATCTCAGAAGTAAGCATATAATATTTTACTTTGTCTACAAGCATAAAGGATTATAAGTTTGTGTGTTGATTTTGAGCGATTATGAAATGAACAGCAAACCGCGTGTTTCCCAGATTCTGAAGAAAAAAACCTTCAAATATGGCAACACCACTACGGGGTCCGCAAGATGACGCGCACGGGTAAAAGGTGCCACAGTTCACAACAAGGGTCTACTGAATAAACAACAGAACTGTCGTAAATACACGAAGCGTATTTCATTCACAAACTATGGAATGGTACAGTTATATCAGTTGATTTAATTAAGTTTGAAAAATCGGGTTTGGAATGTTTTTCTGTGATAGTTCCCATCATATCAAACATACCAACAAGTTGGCGGGAAAATGCACTCCTGCTTTCAAGGCACTACATATACTTTTTTCTTTGATGAACACTTTTGTACTATTAACACTGTACAATAAATCCACATGATCTGTTTATAGTGCTAGTTATTGCACACAGTTGTGGGCATGTTTTTTTCGATTTTTTCAAATAAATACTCAATCGAATTCAACACATTATCTTACAAAGCATACAAAATAACACAAACCGATACCTGGGTTACCAAGACCCGATTATCTCCGTGTACTCACCACTCATAACCATAACTCTGACTAGTAGATATCCAACGTGCAGGGCACACCGTCGTACTATCGAATGCACCTCAAGCTCTTCTATTCCTTCCCACCCCTTCTCCTCCTCTCCATACACACTGCACCTCAGTGACCTTGAGAGATGTATGAATACATCGTCATGAGCGATACACAAACCTACAAACGACACAGCAAAGAAAAATTGCTTCACATGTTCGGTTTGCTATTAAATCATTAGTATCATCTCCAATGTACATATCTATTAGAGATACGTTCAATGAACGAGGTCTAATTGACAGCACAGTACGTTGTAAATGCCATATGTGTTCTTGGACTGGCCGGGGGCAGTTGCCTGGCATACAGGCTACAACAGGGCTATTACCAACCGTTGCCTTCATTTTGTGAGATGCATGGTAAGGCCAGGAGCGTAGCTAGAATTTTCTTTAAGAGCTTTATTTTTTTTATTCAATGTTACAGATGCATGATGAATGACGTCAAAGACTTTGGACCAACCGATGTCAGGAGTGTATAAATACTTCTTAGCCTAGATACAGCAAAAAATAGCATGGCATTTAGCTTGTACCAGCTATTCTTGGGAGAAAAGAACCCACAGCTATTTTGAAAAACTTTGCATCACAAACGCGCCTGCCTAATATGACTATTTAAACCGCCAACATGCACTTTTTCACACTTTTGGATACAAAGAAAAGGGAGGGGAAGGGTCCATAACCTATCAGCTGCACCTCTGGGCTAGGCACCACTATTGATCGAAAATTCTATCCATTACTGTTTATTGAAGCTTTTATAATGAATAAGGTTATAAAGTTTATTAACATCAAAAATGGTTTAAACAGCTTCAACATCAGACGCTTACACACCGAGTCATGGATTATTTTAGAAGACGGGGGGAGACACCTTAGTCAGCTATGTGCTCTCAAAAAGAAGATCAATCGTTTAATGCATAATCCATTTACAACTGGAGGGGCTCTGACATCATGCCATTGCAATATCGAGGAGACTAAATTCAATACCATTCCGAAAGTTTATGACACGATTATTCTGATGTCAAACTGTTCCCATGTCGCAATAATTTAACTTTGGCATTGTTACCTAAATATTGTGAACGAATGAACTTATGTGTGTCATGAAAATGTATTCATTTAAAACTGATTATCTGTTTTTTATTCATATCCGTGTGGTACGATGTACATGCTAGTTACGTCAAACCCGCAATTTCAGGTGACGGCCAATGAGGATGAATAATTATAACAAGACGTGCAGGCAAGGAGGAGAGGGGAGGGATGGATTCATAAAATTTCAAGCGCTTCCTGGTGGATGGACATAGGGTTTCAATCTAATTAATTGGTATCTGTAAGGATTAATGTTCCCTACTCATATCTCATAACAGCCGCGAAGTGAACATGAACTTAGTATCCTGGCTAAGCAAGTGCAATGCAAGATTGGCTTTAATTTCATATGATAGCCGTTGCAGAACACCTGATGAACGGATCAAAATCAAAGACATATGAGGAACGTTTTTTACTATTTTCAGTCGTTTCGATATTTACCACCTATGTTCACGTCGTACAGGAAGCAGAGAAGGAAAATTCGTTACTGGTTTTGAATAAATGAAATTGAAACAACTTGTTTGCAAAATTGAACGAAAATGCATTTGATTCGTATTGCGGTATTTATCCATCTGAACATGGCTTCCGAACGAAATTACTTCAATCTGAAATTGATCATCTAGAATTTATGAAAATCTTTCATTACTAACTAATTTTCTTTCGCTATTGTACGACTTTTTAGTATGCCTGAAAATTGAATTTGAAAATTGTCTGGGAATCAATGAGAGGCGACGCTGTTAGTTCATCAATCGAACGTTCATCGACATATTTCTTCCCCGTACAATGAAACTCATGTTTATTTTCTAGTTCAACCAGAGAGGATTTATCCGTTAAGTTATCATATGATATGTGTCCTGTTGTGAACAGAGTTTCCTCATGCTCGTGCGCATGCATCACGGGATAGGCATCAATAATATCAGACCTAAGTTGAATCCCTTGTGCACGTTTTGTTATAAAGCAGCATCAACTTGCTGTCAGGTTGACACATTTTATTTCTTTAACAATGTGACGCGAATTTGAAACGAACGTTCTCACGATTAAATGTTTTTGTTCACATATACTAAGGAAACAAATCCTTACCAGGGATATAATGTAAGAAGAGGTGGTAGGTTTTTATTCGTAACTGAATGTGTCTGCTCACAATGGTCCCTTCCCTCCCTTAATTCAATATGTATTCCTTGTTTTGATCGGTGAGGTGCAGGATGCCGAAATAATATGCTGACTATACAGCAGTACGCAACTTTCAACCCAGTATTTTTAGAACATTCTTCATGGCAAGACTGCCGATCAAGTAATGAAGGTATACCAGCTACAGTGATGAATGCATAGCAAAGTTTTCAAATTGAATAACTTCTTAAAACTAATTTTGTTTGAATCGGAGATCATTAATTTGACGAAAAAAATTGTTTCGTGTAAGTACCAACAAATATTTAAATTGAAACATTGCAGTATTTCAACAGTACGCTGTTAGGTATAGGCCACAGGAAAATATTTTGCGCGAGACCTAACATTGACGGTAGAAAGTGATACTTTTTGTCGCAGATTACTAAGTACAAATGATGTAAAGCTGCAAGGACGCAAAAGAATTGAATCTTCGATGCGAGTTATAACAGGTAATGGAAAGTTTTGCCGATCTAGTTCCACATTTTTATGGAGTCATCATTATGCAGTTACCAAGACAGCAGAGAGGCAGTTAACAGCAGAGAGACTTTATCGTGCTGCATCAATGAGAGTTAATATGACAGAAATTGTTGATTTATCACTTGAAATCTGTTTCGTTTTGTCATTGTTCCTTGTTTTTATTATAAATATGTTGATAAGCATTGAACTATTTTATTCCATTGGCGTTAGTTCTCACGCAGAAAGCTTTATCATGGCCTTTACCCAAAAGTTTACGTTGAAATGCTGCAATGTTTAAATGTAGAAAGTTTTAGGATCTAACGTAAAAAAAAAACCGTCTATTAAATGAACAGATGAAAAAAAATCCATAGTAAATAACATATTCAATTTGTGGAATGGGTATTGTTTTCTGTGGGCCGCCCTGTCCTGGAGTGATGGTCATGATACAGTATTGAGTTACTTGGTTTAATTACTCTGTCCATATTCATCTACAGTAAAACGACCAGAGTATCAGGAAGATGCATCCATGTATGTACTGCATCCCGCCAATTACTGTTTATAGGTGTTTTTATTTAGCAATATTACATAAGAAGAGGAATAGTTTGGAATGCACCGACCTAGCCGTTGAGTTGGTTACTGCCATCCAGAATGGTTGCTGCAGCCGTTGCGTCGGACTGCCATCCATAATGGTTGCTGTAGCCGATGAGTTGGTTACTGCCATCCAGAATGGTTGCTGCAGCCGTTGCGTCCGTTACTGCCATCCATAATGGTTGCTGCAGCCGTTGAGTTGGTTACTGCCATCCATAATAGTTGCTGCAGCCGTTGAGTTGGTTACTGCCATCCATAATGGTTGCTGCAGCCGTTGCGTCGGTTACTGCCATATATAATGGTTGCTGTAGCCGATGAGTTGGTTACTGCCATCCCGAATGGTTGCTCAGCCGTTGCGTCCGTTACTGCCATCCATAATGGTTGCTACAGCCATTGAGTTGGTTACTGCCATCCAGAATGGTTGCTGCAGCTGTTGCGTCGGTTACTGCCATCCATAATGGTTGCTGCAGCCGTTGCGTTGGTTACTGCTTTCCAGAATGGTTTCTGCAGCCGTTGCGTCGGTTAATGCCATACATAATGGTTGCTGCAGCCGTTGCGTTGGTTACTGCATTCCAGAATGGTGGCTGCAGCCGTTGCGTCAGTTACTGCCATCCATAATGGTTGCTGCAGCCGTTGCGTTGGTTACTGCATTCCAGAATGGTTGCTGCAGCCGTTGCGTCAGTTACTGCCATCCATAATGGTTGCTGCAGCCGTTGCGTCCGTTACTGCCATCCAGAATAGTTGCTGCAACCGTTAGGTCGGTTACCGCCACCCAGAATGGTTGTTGCAGCCGGTGCGTTGATTACTATCATCCAGAATGATTGCTGCAGCAGTTGCTGTGGTCACCGCCACCCAGAATGGTTGTTGCAGCCGGTGCGTTAATTACTATCATCCAGAATGGTTGCTGCAGCCGTTGTGTTGGTTACTGCTATCCAGATGGTTGAAGCAGCGACATGTCGGATTGTCAAAGTTTTATCTGAAGACTCGGACGCGCAGCCAGATTTGACGAAAGGTCGGGACCCCTCCTCCCTGAAGCTACGCTTCATGTGAAGACTAAAGAAAACGGACATGTCAGTGATTCCGTCCACCAAACCGTGCTTGTCTTGATCATTCTACTTGACTACAAGAGCACCAGTCGCCATAACTGGACTGCGAGGGGACTTGATCATTCTACTTGACTACAAGAGCACCAGTCGCCATAACTGTGCTGCGAGGGGAAGATGTATCTTTAGACCACAGAAAATAGGAGTTAATGATTAGTCCACAGTTAGTCGGATAGGTTGAAGGGTGACCAAGTTATTATTCTACGTTACAAGGTTTGTATCGCCAATTTGTACAGTTTTTCATTGATGGAAGTGGACCTTGCTTCCGTGTTGACTATAAAAGCAAATCATTTGTTTGCGTGTACGTTCAGTGGTGTTTTTTCACAGTCTCACCAATCTATTTTTAAGCGATAGTTGTTATAAACGTTTTGATAAACCAATGAATTTGTGGACTCATTTCATGAAATTTTTTGGTCTACCGAAACATTCGTAATAATCATTCCTTGACACAGCATTGTTTATCCTCTAAGAACGTACCACTAACTTCTACGGAGAAATTGAAGTGCTTAGCTGAATGGCTAAATTATGATATGGAATTAATCACGGCATCATCATCATAAAAATGGCCGGGACATGGGTCTCTTGATCAACCATTCTTCGACTGACTATCACGGCATCAACCATCATAAAGATGGCCGGGACATGGGTCTCTTGATCAACCATTCTTCGACTGACTATCACGGCATCAACCATCATAAATATGGCCCGGACACGGGTCCCTTGATCAACCATTCTTCGACTGACTATAGAGTTTAGAACTAGCAATAAATGAAAGAAACTTATTGGTACAAGATTGCTGCGCCAACTGAACGATTTTCCTATGGTAATTGACTCACCTCGAAAATATTTTATACATCGAATTACTGGTCAGAACGTGCTCTGCATAGCGATCCGTATTAGAAAAAAATGACAATGTTGATAAGCTGGTGAAGGGATCTTTTCTGGTCTGCACCAATCTCAAGACGACAACGGCATCAACAACAACAAACACGCCTCAACCGTTCTTCTTTCAGTTCTCCTTTACAATCTTACTTTCCCGTTATACCGTCTGGAAGCCTTCCCTCCCCTCTCTTCTTTCCATTGTGCTGATGAATGGTGTGGCGCAATAGTGGCTGTGGGAGGAGCCATGCTGGATGCCGGCGTCTGGTCTGCGACTGGCGAGGCTTCTCCCACTGCCGGCTCACAGAGAACGCGACTGAAACAGTGGATGACTGAAACAGGGCTGACTGATTCAGAGGGTGACTGAAACAAGGGCCGACTGATACAGACGGCGACCGGCAAGGCTTCTCCCACTGCCGGCTCATAGAGAACGCGACTGAAACAGTGGATGACTGAAACAGGGCTGACTGATTCAGAGGGTGACTGAAACAAGGGCCGACTGATACAGACGGCGACCGGCAAGGCTTCTCCCACTGCCGGCTCATAGAGAACGCGACTGAAACAGTGGATGACTGAAACAGGGCTGACTGATTCAGAGGGTGACTGAAACAAGGGCCGACTGATACAGACGGCGACCGGCAAGGCTTCTCCCACTGCCGGCTCATAGAGAACGCGACTGAAACAGTGGATGACTGAAACAGGGCTGACTGATTCAGAGGGTGACTGAAACAAGGGCCGACTGATACAGACGGCGACCGGCAAGGCTTCTCCCACTGCCGGCTCATAGAGAACGCGACTGAAACAGTGGATGACTGAAACAGGGCTGACTGATTCAGAGGGTGACTGAAACAAGGGCCGACTGATACAGACGGCGACCGGCAAGGCTTCTCCCACTGCCGGCTCATAGAGAACGCGACTGAAACAGTGGATGACTGAAACAGGGCTGACTGATTCAGAGGGTGACTGAAACAAGGGCCGACTGATACAGACGGTGACTGAAAAACAGAGGGTAACTGAAACCGGAGCCGACTGATACAGAGGGTGACTGAAACTGGCCAACTGTTACAGAGGGTGACTGATACGGAGGGCGAGTGATACAGCATACGACTGATACGAGGTGACTTCTACGGAGAGAGACTGATGAAGAGCGTAATTGATACAGATGATGATTGATACATATGCCGACTGATGCGGAGGGTCTGATGATGAGGATGACTAATACAGAGGGCGGCTTGTACGGAGAATGACCGATACAAGGGGAGGCTGATGAAAGACGAGGGCGACTGATACAGAGGGGACTAATACGGAGGGTGTCTGATACGGAACGTGACTGACACATACGGTTACTGACATGGAAGGTGACTGATATAGAGGGTGACTGGTACAGAGGCTGACTGACCCAGAGGGTAACAGATACAGAGGGACATTGATACAAGTAAAGAAGGGGACTGATACGATGAAGGACTGATAAAGAGGCCGGCTGATACGGAGGTCGACTGATTTAGAAAATGACTATTACGAGAGTGCCTGATTGACACAGGAAACTGATACAGAACGCGACTGATACACAGGTTGATTGATACGGAGGGTGACTGATGCAGAAAGCGGCTGGTACAGGGGCGACTGATTCCGAAGGCGACTGATACAGAGAGGGACTGATACTTAGGGAGACTGGTGTGGAGGGTGACTGACAGAGCGGATGAGGGATGCGGAAGGCGACTGATACCGAGGTCGAATAATACAGAGGGGGACTGATGGGGAGAGGCTGATGTAGAGGGCTCCGGATACAGAGGGTGACTGATACGGATGGGGATTTATACGGAGAGGAACTGTTACGAAGCGTGACTGATACGGATGGTGACTGATATTGAGGATGACTGATACTGACGGTGACTGATACGGAGAGTGTC
>SDVV010035565.1:0-11044 GCA_016164225.1 Gammarus roeselii
AGTGCAGGTGGCGGAGTGCAGGGGTCGGAGTGCAGGTGGCGGAGTGCAGGGGAGCGGAGTGCAGGGGGCGGAGTGCAGGGGGCGGAGTGCAAGGGGCGGAGTGCAAGGGGCGGAGTGCAGGGGGCGGAGTGCAAGGGGCGGAGTGCAGAGGGCGGAGTGCAGGGGGCGGAGTGCCCTAGCTTGTCTCGTTACCTCCTTTTGACAGAACAACACGTCTTATAGCGCTAAATACATGAAAAACTTCAAGGTAGGAACTTAATTCCTACTGTTATAGATAATTTGTAGGAAATGAGGCCTAGCTATGATCACATTTTTGTAGGCCTGAGCTTTGTTTAGAATTAAATCATCATACACACGGAGACTGGTATTGGGCCTAGGATCATTTTAAGGTTGCTGTAGCCATTGTAGATGTTCCACTGTGAAATTCATATTAATATTTTTGGTCACTATATTCTATGGCTGTTGCAGACAAGGTTACAGCGCCCAGAGCTATAGGTGATATGATATATGCTTCACACAAGTATAGGCTGGCTAACAACTCGTGACGGCATCAGTCGGGCACATTCACAATTTCACGCGTCAACAACAAACTACTTCTGCCCATGCATGCTACTTAACTAAGATAACCAAAACATATGGTGTTAAAAGTTAAAATGCAACACAAACAAATTTGACGCACCTATAAAATCCCACTCGGCGCAGTCGCCATTGTTCTACGGAAGCCCAAATGTACAATCCGCGAGGCGTCAATGTAATTTAGGCTAATACTTATACTGGACGCAAATGAATACATAATCAGTAGCATGATAAATGCGTTCACAAAAACAATTTCTGCTGCTATTAGTCGGGTTGGTTCGTGCATTTATAAATTCACGATCATCAATGTTGGATTACATCGTGATTGATTTGGTTTAGAGGACGAAATTGGTTACGATGTGACAGTACTATGGGTGCGATGTGACAGAACTATGGATACGATGTGACAGAACTATGGGCACGATGTGACAGAACTATGGGTACGATGTGACAGTACTATGAGCACGATGTGACAGTACTATGGGCACGATGTGACAGTACCATGGGTTCGATGTGACAGTACTATGGGCACGATATGACAGTACTATGGGTTGGGGCACCATGGTTCCGCAAAACGTTCAATCATACATATGTAAATCGATTGAATATAGAGCATATTTACCTATATTGTACACTCGCGAGGACCAAACATGTCCAACCATTTAGAAATAATCACTATAACTGTAGGTAGTCGGCTCTTGTAAGGTGATTAATAATCACTATAACTGTAGGTAGTCAGCTCTTGTGAGGTGATTAATAATCACTATAACTTCAGTCGGCTCTTGTGAGGGGATTAGTTATCACTGTAACTGTAGTCGGCTCTTGTGAGGTGATTAATAATCACTATAACTGTAGGTAGTCAGCTCTTGTGAGGTGATTGATAATCACTATAACTGTAGGTAGTCGGCTCTTGTGAGGTGATTAATAATCACTATAACTGTAGGTAGTCGGCTCTTGTGAGGTGATTAATAATCACTATAACTGTAGGCAGTCTGCTCTTGTGAGGTGATTAATAATCACTATAACTGTAGTCGGCTCTTGCGAGGTGAATAATAATCACTATAACTGTAGTCGGCTCAAGTGAGGTGATTCATAATCACTATAACTGTAGGTAGTCGGCTCTTGTGAGGTGATTGATAATCACTATAACTGTAGGTAGTCGGCTCTTGTGAGGTGATTAATAATCATTATAACTGTAGTCGGCTCTTGTGAGGTGATTGATAATCACTATAACTGTAGGTAGTCGGCTCTTGTGAGTTGATTAATAATCACTATAACTGTAGTCGGCTCTTGTGAGGTGATTAATAATCACTATAACTGTAGGTAGTCGGCTCTTGTGAGGTGATTAATAATCACTATAACTGTAGTCAGCTCTTGTGAGGTGATTAATAATCACTATAACTGTAGGTAGTTGGCTCTTGTGAGGTGATTGATAATCACTATAACTGTAGGTAGTCGGCTCTTTTGAGGTGATTAATTATCACTATAACTGTAGTCAGCTCTTGTGATGTGATTAATAATCACTATAACTTTAGTCGGTTCTTGTGAGGTGATTAATAATCACTATAAATGTAGGTAGTCGGCTCTTGTGAGGTGATTAATCTTCACCAAAACTGTAGTCGGCTCTTGTGAGGTGATTGAGAAGACTGAGTCGAGTCAAGGCCTTCTAAACTGCTTAGGCTGAATCTAATCTCGTTTAAAATTCCCCCGTCACAATGCTTCTTTAGTATATTTAATGGGGCAAAAAATGATTGAAAAATCCAGATGTGGGAAGTAAAACAATTAGAATTGAGACAGCGCGTGTGTCGTCGTTCTCCTCCTCATCCCCTCAAATGTGTATACGTACTCGTATGCACGCTCGTATGCGTACTCGCATAAACGCTCGTACGCTTACTCGTATGCACGCTCGTATGCTTACTCGTATGCACGCTCGTATGCTTACTCGTATGCACGCTTGTATGCTTACTCGTATGCACGCTCGTATGCTTACTCGTTTGCACGCTCGTATGCTTACTCGTTTGCACGCTCGTATGCACGCTCGTATGCGTACTCGCATAAACGCTCGTATGCTTACTCGTATGCACGCTCGTATGCTTACTCGTATGCACGCTTGTATGCTTACTCGTATGCACGCTTGTATGCTTACTCGTATGCGCGCTTGTATGCTTACTCGTATGCACGCTCGTATGCTTACTCGTATGAGAGACATTCAGCCGTTTCCTCGTAAGCTCAGGTCTTTTTCCGCCCACGAGGCCACATTGTGTTGTCGAGGCTCGAACACACAACCGGTCGCACAAAAGGCTGGTACTGCGGCTAAGTACCCATAGCACTCGATAAAACAATAACATTCATTGTATATTGTTTGGTTTCATTGTGCCAAGGTTACTCACCAATCCGATGGAAACATTGCGAGGAAAGATGATGGTCGAGACAAAAAATGTTATTTTAATAATCGAAGATGTTGGAACAAAAGTCGGACAAAGTTTTAATGGAATATCATCGAATATAAATGTGGAGTAATTCTTCGCACGAAGCTTCGCCGAAACTATTTAAAACAAAGTATTTGCTAGTATACAATTACAACATACATAAAATTAGAGATCAAAATTGTAATACATTCTTCACCCATCCATAAATCATCAAAGAGCACATCTCGTGTTCAGCCTCCCCCCCCCTCACCGCTTACAACGTCACGGACGGCAACATAGGCCTATTGTCACCACGAACAGGTATTATTGCATCGTTCCTGCAGGTGTCGCGGCCCGCAGAAGTCAACAATATTTTGATATCACTGATCTATATTTCCTAAGTAACTATTCATGAGAAATTTGTTCAACTAATTTAGGAACACAGAGGATGAGGCTGAATGATCTGTGTATTCACCATGGTGCCGAAGGGGATGGTCCCAGCTCCCCCAACTATGGGGTGCGGTGCCTTGTAGGCCCACTGCTTACGCCACTTGACACACAGAGACGAATTGCTACACACCCTACCCTGACGGAGGTCAGAGCTGCACTACCGGGGTACGCAGAACACGAGGCACCATAGGACTAGGGCGGCAAGAGGGCATAAGTCGTAGTAGATCTAACAGGCCAGACAGCGCGCCCTACTGCCCTCACAGTCTTCGCTCTTCAGAAGTAGCCATGGCGTCTTTACACACCATCGTGTTGACGCCCAAACAGTGGAGTGACCAACGGAAGAGAATATAAAATTAAAAGAAGATGAAGAGATGGGTACGTGGTGGAAGAAATAGTTTATTTTTAAACTCTGCTGAACGTGGAATTTAATGAAAAGCCAAATTCAACTAGCTTTGATCATAATTAGGAAGACAGAAACAGGGTGACCGCACTTTTACATGTAAACATATCAAGAACAATCCAAGAACATTTCAGTAAAAATCAAGAACACATAAATAATGTAAAGGTTACTGGTAGTAAGCATTATAGGTACCTAATACAACACTACATAGCACATGTTGCGTGAGCAAACTTAATTGAAAGAAAAAAGTTTGAAAAAAATGAAGACTCACTCGGGACCCTTTCCATGCCAATCTGACAGACAGAGACAAGAATGTCAGACTCCAGACAATGTCTTCATTTTTTAAACTTTTTTATTACTTTATTATTTACCTTCTGATAACAATGGTTTTACATATACAAATATAGGCTTAGCAACATTAATTTACAGGTCTTACTTGTATAGCTTTGCTGGATATAAATTATTAATATTACAATGCAAATTTATGCCCGTGCTTACAAGAATCAAGAACAATTCAAGAACATTTTAAGTCGATTTTCCCAAGAACATGTTCTTAAATCCAAGAACAATTCCAGAACAATTCAAGGACGCGGTCACCCTGAGAAAGAAATGTCTTGTGGACAGTAATGGTATTTTGGGCTTAAAAGTGTGCATCAAGTCTACATCGAACACATAGTTTCAAAAATTTGAATTATTGACATTTAGATTAGCGCATGACGTACAACGCACCTCCTCAAAAGTGACAAAGATGCAGACTTTATTGTGGAAGGTTGGGGATACCCGCATAACTCTCTCTCTCTCTCTCTCGATTGCGAAGGGAAAATAGGTTGGTGCAGATATTTTTAAGCGAGAGACACATGCAACCCAGGAGGGATTCCTCGTCGGCAATCCTGATCCAACGCCGCACTAGACCCCCTACAAGTGTTCACATGCCTCATCAACCCCGAGGGGTATCTCTTAAGTCAAATAACCCCACGGGGTCTCTTCAAGTCAGCCTGTAAATGCCAACGGAAATATGATGTTTGCTTGGCCGAAAAAAAAGGAGCGCTACAATAAAGTATGGACTGGTGAATTTTTATTAAATAATACAATGAGTTATTTGCCCTCTTGTCTGCTGGCAAGGAAAAACACTCCTACTGTCGGTGGAGATATTAAAAAAAAAATCAAATCAAAATATGAGGTAAACATCAGCTGCCTGAAAACAGCTAAGCATTCATCAGTGAAGCATCCATCAGTGAACATCCATCAGTGAAGCATCCATCAGTGAAATCTCTATCAGTGAAGCATCCATCAGTAAAGCATCTATCAGTGAAGCATCTATCAGTGAAGCCTCTATCAGAGAAGCATCTATCAGTGAAGCATCCATCAGTGAAGCATATATCAGTAAAGCATCTATCAGTGAAGCATCCATCAGTAAAGCATCCATCAGTGAAACATTCATCAGTGAAGCCTCTATCAATGAAGTATCTATCAGTGAAGCATCTATCAGCTAAGCATTTATCAGTGAAGCATTTATCAGTGAAGCATCTTATCAGTGAAGCATCTTATCAGTGAAACATCTATCAGTGAAACATCTATCAGTGAAGCATCTATCAGTGAAGCATCTATCGGCGAAATAATGCATTGATAGAGAACTGAATCACGGAATCTGACCACAAACAAGCCTTAGACGTTCAAATCCAGGCCTTAATAAAACAATGAATTAATTCTTGTGCTGCGGATTTAAAACGCTACAAAAAAGGTGTTCAAAAGAAATTTAAGCTTTAGCGACGTTAAAACTTTTCAATCAATAATCGAATGTGTTTAAATGTTAACAGATGTTGTTCAGAATCGTATACCAAGAACAAATAAGAATAAAAATGTAAAAAAATTGACTGTGGATGTGGATCAAAGAGTGTACGGCAATTATTTTACTTAACATGAAGTGAACAAATTCTCAAAGAAAAATAGACATCGAGTCCCTGGTACGTCAGTCAACACGAAAAACATTACTCGGGCCAGTGCTTGCGTTTACTCGTTTGCTCGTGAACAGATTTTTTTGAGAAAATTGATTCAATATAGAAAGAACGAACCGCATAATGAGCAGGTCAAAACAGCAGAAGCTGATTGATGACACTGGCGGCAAGAAGATGTGATGAGGGAGTTAGGATGTATGGAGATGAGGTATACAACTTAGCAGCAGACTTGGGACAACAAACTGAAAATGACGATTGAATAAAATATTCATTGGGTCGAGATAATAGTCCACTGTGGTGATAATGTCTTGAGTAGTAAAAGTGTAAAATAAATGACGTTGAGGATGAATAATGCGCCGTACAGTTTAGCACAAGCCCACGCTGTGATGCTGAGCAGAGATTATATATTGCGCCGTACAGTTTAGCACAAGCCCACGCTGGGATTGCTAGGCAGTGATGATCAATTGCGCCGTACAGTTTAGCACAAGCCCACTCTGGGATGCTGGGCAGTGATGATTAATTAAGCCGTACAGTTTAGCACAAGCCCACTCTAGGATGCAGGGCAGTGATGATTAATTGCGCTGTACAGTTTAGCACATGCCCACTCTGGGGTGCTGGGCAGCGTTGATTAATTGCACCATACAGTTTAGCACAAGCCCACGCTTGAATGCTGGGCAGTGATTATTAATTGCGCGGTACAGTTTAGCACAAGCCCAGCTGGGATGGTAGGCAGTGATGATTAATTGCGCCGTACAGTTAAGCACAAGCCTACGCTGATGTGCTGGGCAGCATTGATTAATTACGTCATGCAGTTTAGCACAAGCCCACACATGAATGTTTTGCCGTGATGATTAATTGCGCCGTTCATTTTAGTACAAGCCCACTCTGGGATGCTGGGCAGTAATGATTAATTGCGCAGTACAGTTTAGCACAAGCCCACTCTGGGATGCTGGGCAGTGATGATTAATTGCGCCGTACAGTTTAGCACAAGCCCACGCTGGGATGCTGGGCAGTGATGATTAATTGCGCCGTACAGTTTAGCACAAGCCCACTCTGGGATGCTTGGCAGTGATGAATAATTGCGCCGTACAGTTTAGCACAAGCCCACGCATGGATGTTTTGTAGTGATAATTAAATGCGCCGTACAGTTTAGTACAAGCTAACTCTGGGATGCTTGGCAGTGATGATTAATTGCGCCGTACAGTTTAGCACAAGCCCACTCTGTGATGCTGGGCAGTGATGATTAATTGTGCTGTATAGTTTTGCACAAGCCCACTCTGGGATGCTTGGCAGTGATGAATAATTGCGCCGTACAGTTTAGCACAAGCCCACGCTGGGTTGATGAGTAGTGATGATTAATTGCGCCATACAGTTTAGCACAAGCCCACGCTGGGATGCTGGGCAGTGATTATTAATTGCGCCGTACAGTTGAGCAAAAGCCCAAGCTGGGATGCTGGGCAGTGATGTTTAATTGCACCGTACAGTTTAGCCTAAGCCCACTCTGGGATGCTGGGCAGTGATGATTAACTGCGCCGTACAGTTTAGCACAAGCCCAGCTGGGATGCTAGGCAGTGATGATTCATTGCGCCGTACAGTTTAGCACAAGCCCACGCTGGGGTGTTGGGCAGCGTTGAATAATTGCGCCATACAGTTTAGCACAAGCCCACGCTTGAATGCTGGGCAGTGATTATTAATTGCGCCGTACAGTTTAGCACAAGCCCGCGCTGGAAACCTGGGCAGTGATGATTAATTGCCCCGTACAGTTTAACACAAGCCCACGCTGGGCAGTGATGATTAATTGCACCGTACAGTTTAGCACAAGCCCACGCTGGGATGATGGGCAGTGATAATTCATTGCGCCGTACAGTTTAGCACAAGCCCACGCTGGGATGGTGGGCAGTGATGATTAATTACGCCGTACAGTTTAGCACAAGCCCACGCTGGGATGATGGGTAGTAACGTCATGCCACTTGCTGGAGGAGCTGGGCAGACAATAAGAGGGGAAGATTGAAGGCCTATCAACCCTCTCCTCCCAACTGTTCGAGAATAATGCCAAGCAATAAAGCATTAAGCAGCCCGCTGAGTTCGCACATTTGAGAAAAACTATAAAATCGCTGTGTCGTAACTGACGGGTTCCTTTCGGTGCGACGCTTCACGCTGATCAGTTGAGCCCTGAAGAACCGTGTGATGTAGCTGCGTCTGGCATCCCAACCAGCAATGGAGAATAGGCATGAAGGGTCACCTGATGTGGCTGCGTCTGGTATCCCAACCAGCAATGGAGGATAGGCATGAAGGGTCACGTGATGTGGCTGCGTCTGGCATCCCAACCAGCAATGGAGGATAGGCATGAAGGGTCACGTGATGTGGCTGCGTCTGGCATCCCAACCAGCAATGGAGGATAGGCATGAAGGGTCACGTGATGAAGCTGCGTCTGGCATCCCAACCAGCAATGGAGGATAGGCATGAAGGGTCACGTGATGTGGCTGCCTCTGGTATCCGAACCAACAATGGAGGATAGGCATGAAGGATCACGTGATGTGGCTGGGTCTGGCATCCCAACCAACAATGGAAGATAGGTATGAGGGATCACGAGATGTGTCTAAGTCTGGCATTTCAACATGAGGGGTCACGTGATGTGGCTGCATCTGGCAGCAACGATGAAGGAAAGACCTGACGGGGCTAGTGACATGGCTGTATCTAGCATCCGAACCAACAATGAAGGAAAGGCCAGACGAGGCTGATAATGTGCTACATCTGGCATCTACACCAACGATGAAGGAAATACCTGACATTCTTTGCGATGTTACTGCATCTTGCATCTAATTCAACGATGAAGGTAGGACCTAAAGGGGCTTGTGCTGTGGCTGCCTCTGACATCCAACGCAACGATGAAGAAGATACCTGACGGGGCTTGTGATGTCGCTGCCTCTGGCATCCAAGCCAATGATGATGTAGCTGCCTCTGGCATTCAAGCCAATGATGATGTAGCTGCCTCTGGCATCAAAGTCAATGATGATGTAGCTGACTCTGGCATCCAAGACAATGATGATGTAGCTGCATCTGGCATTCAAATCAAAGATGATGGGAAGACCTGACGTGGCTTGTGATGTGGCTGCCTCTAGCCTCCAAGCTAATGATAATGTAGCTGCCTCTGGCATCCAAATCAATAATGATGGAAAGACCTGACGTGGCTTGTGATGTGGCTGCCTCTGGCATCCAAGCCAATGATGATGTAGCTGCCTCTGGCATCCAAGCCAATGATGATGTAGCTGCCTCTGGCATCCAAGCCAATGATGATGTAGCTGCATTTGGCATCCAAGCCAATGATGAAGTAGCTGCTTCTGGCATCCAAGCCAATGATAATGTAGCTGCCTCTGGCAACCAAACCAACGACGAAAAAAAGACTGGACGGGCCTTGTGAGTGCCTGCATCTGATATCCAAAGCAGCGATGAAGAAAAAAAGACCTGATGGGGCTTGTGACGTGACTGCATAAGGCGTCAAAAACAAAGATAAAGGAAAGACTTGACGCGTTTGTGAAGTGGCTGCATCTGGCATCGACATCGTATGAATCGACATTATTGCCTCGGCAATCCGTTAACGAATATGAATGAAAAGTTTTGCACTTGATGATATAAAGATTTCCAATTAGTATATTAATAGTCAATTGTACGATCAGGTTGCATTTGGTTTGGTACAAAATAGAAGGTATTAAAATAAACGTAATCCCCAAATATTCATTTTGTAACGAATAATTGATTTGTAAATTCATTCGTGTCTCATGCTTTATTCATGATACAAATTCACCAATGGTATGTGCCTGTGACTGAGCATGCCCGTTTAAGACGATATCCTCTTCTGCCTCGGTAGAACCTCTAACGTTATCAATTCATTCCTTATTAGATATATAACCAACCAAGGGCCTGAATTTACTTTTCGAAATGATACGAGGCACCATCGTAATTTTAATGGATGTTTCTTAATAAATCAACATGAAATAAACTTTCTTCGAGCAGAAGGGCCATTCATGTTTATTTCTGTCAAGTTCCAACGTTGTTCAGAGTTCAATGCAGCACGATTGCTCTTACACTGGATTATCCTTGAAGAAACTCAGCTTCACAGAACACGACAGAGCCGAAGTTTCGTTATTAAAGGAATCGCTGGTGAAAAATTACCGTCGAATATTGATGGGAAACTTTCTGGCTAGTGGACTTCATTAATTGCTAGTGGACTTCATTAATGGCTAGTGGACTTCATTAATGGCTAGTGGACTTCATTAATAAGGAACGGCATAAAAGAAATGTTCATCAAACTGAAGGGTGGCCAGAGCTAGGTGGCCATTGAGAGAAGGCGCCCATTGTCCCCGCTCACAGGACAGCGCGGTATGTTACCACGGCTCGAACTCACACTATGCACTACCAGAAGCTGGTAAAGCAGGCAATTGAGTGATCCATGCGGACACCGCAGCCCCCAGTACAGAACATTGCTTCATTGGTGCAGGAAGACTTGTTAACGATCGGAGAGTGACAGAAACTTTGAACAAACTATATTGTTTATCGCGGAACGTTCTCCAATACAAGAGATAAAAACCTTCTAAGTTCCATTCATGATGACTATTTTATTATTCGTGGAAGGTCTACCCTTTCACAAATTTTAAAGAGCTACAAATAAATTAATTACGATGAAGAGCATAAGTTCATGATGCTCAGTATTGCTCTCAGTTGATGAATGAACGTGATGAATGAACGTGTCCAAATAATTGAGAAGAATGAATGATGTTGAGAGCCATCAGTCGCTGCGCGTGCTGCTCGCACATGTCCCAATAACAGAGAAGAATGAATGGTGTTGAGAACCATCAGTTGTTGTGCGTGCTGCTCGCACGCGTCCCAATAACAGAGAAGAATGAATGGTGTTGAGGGCCATCAGGCGCTGTGCGTGCTACTCGCACGTGTCCCAATAGTTGGGAAGAATGAATGGTGTTGAAAGCAATCAGTCGCTGTGCGTGCTGCTCGCACGTGTCCAAATAATTGAGAAGAATGAATGGTGTTGAGAGCCATCAGTCGCTGTGCGTGCTGCTCGCACGTGTCCCAATAACAGAGAAGAATGAATGGTGTTGAGAGCAATCAGTCGCTGTGAGTGCTGCATGAACATGTCCTGAAAACTGAGAATAATGAGTGGTGTTGAGAGTCATTTGTCGCTGTGCGTGCTGCTCGAACGTGTCCCAATATTTGAGAAGATTGAATGGTGTTGACAGCCA
>SDVV010035566.1:0-11043 GCA_016164225.1 Gammarus roeselii
GGGGTGATGGTAATGGGGTGATGGTAATGGGGTGATTGTAATGGGGTGATGGTAATGGGGTGATGGTAATGGGGTGATGGTAATGGGGTGATGGTAATGGGGTGATGGTAATGGGATGATGGCAATGGGGTGATGATAATGGGTTAATGGTAATGGGTTGATGGTAATGGGTTGATGGTAATGGGTTGATGGTAATGGGGTGATGGTAATGGGGTGATGGGAATGCGGTGGTGGTATTGGGGTGATGGTAATGCGGTGATGGTAATGGGGTGATAGTTATGGAGTGATAGTTATGGAGTGATGGTAATGGGGTGATGGTATTGGGGTGAGTTTAATGGAATGATGGTAACGTGGTGATGGTAATGGGGTGATGGTAATGACGTGATGGTAACGGGGTGAAGGTAATGGGGTGATGGTAAGGGGGTCATGGTAATGGCGTGATGGTAATGGGGTGATGGTTATGGGGTGATGTTAATGGAGGGATGGTATTGTGGTGATAGTAATGGAGTAATGGTAATGCGGTGATGGTAATGGGGCGATGGTATTGGGGTGATGGTAATGGGGTGATGGTAATGGGGTGATGGTAATGGGGTGATGATAATGGGGTGATGTTGTTAATGGGGTGATGATAATGAGGTGATAGTAATGGGGTGATGGTAATGGGGTGATGGAAATGGGCTGATGGTAACATTGGGATGGTAATGGGGTGATGGTACTGGGGTGAGGGTGATAAGGTGAGGGTAATGGAGTGAGAGTAATGGGGTAGGGGTAATGCGATGAATAAAATGGGGTGGGGGTAATGGGGTGAGAGTAATGGGGTGAGAGTAATTGGGTGATGGTAATGCGGTGAATATTCTGGGGTAACGTAAGTGGGTGAGGTTAGAGTAACGGATTAAGGGCAATGGAGACAGAGTAACGGGGTGATGGTAGTAGGATTAGGGTAATTAGTTGAGAGTAATGGAAAGAAGGTAACATATTGAGGATAATGGGGTGAGGGTAATGGAGTGAAGGAAATTGGGTGAGGGAAATGGGGTGAGGGTTATAAGGTGATGCTGGTAAGTTGAGGGCAATGAGATCTTGACAATGTGATGTTGGAAATAACAAAAATATTAATATTATTAAAATAATAACAATGCTAAAAATAATGATAATAAGAATTAGAATAATGATAATAATCCTATTAATCGCCTTTACTGAAACACTCGATGGTACAGTAATGAATACAATGAATGGCATTTAACAAAGCGTTCCTACCATTACATTCGAATTACGTACCAAAAGAAAATAAATGGAGGAAAAGTAAAAGTGAAATACGCGTCCTAAAATAATAAGTTGAGATATTGACAAGCGCGCCTGGATACATTTTCTGTATTTTCCCCACATGAATTTGTAAATAACAAAACTCAATGTAAGGTTTGTAGCCATGCTGTCGGTCACAGCATGGAAATGAGTCAAACATTATTTCTATTAATATCAAGATCTTCCTGCACCAGTACAATTCGGTCCCACCTCTCATGTACGGAAGATAGTTCGCATCCCTCACTACTATATAAGACCTCCAGGAAGGGATTATTAGATTTTATAATATGCTCCTGTGGTTGTATGCTGTTTTTAAGCTCGTTCCTCAGTCAACATCGTATGTTGCAATTATAAAGCTAGTCCTCGTTCTCCTAGGGACGCTTATCAAGCCCATAAAAAACTCCATGTATGCTACTCACAGTTTGCTCATAGTGACTCGTATATATTTCTTAACATACATTTATAAGATATTTTTTATTTATAATAAATCTAACAGCTACATAATAATTTAGATGCAGTATTAAAGGTCAAAATTCCACATTTTCTTGCACGAATGTTGATTTCCGGACATGTTCATGATAACTTTTTTTCAACCTTGGTATAATTTTCTACGTCGTTCACTGTTGATCAATTTACACGTGTCATAGATTCAATCAGTTTAATGTTATTTTCTGCGATTGTATTATCAGTACCCTTGCGCTCTGTTCTAGTTACTCTTGCAGTAACACCTTCTTTCATTTTCTCAGTTGTGAGCTATCAGACGCAGAAAAAGATAAAAAAAAAACAGGTGACAAACATTCCTTCAAAAGGAGAAAGAACCCGTTCTGGATTATTTTCATGTGGCAAATTATTTGCTCAGTGTGAATAGGATTGTTTTTATCAATGGAAGCATTTCGTTATAATTCTCTCACTATGGAAAAGTAGATGAAATTGCACTTCCATGTTAAATCCATGTTTACATCAGAATCATCACTCAAGAGTATATTTGACTCATTCGGAGGTTGGTTCTTAGCGGTTGGATTGAGATATTTTGTGTGTTTTGTTCGTTTATCACTATTTATATTGTATATTCTGTTTATAAGAATAGTGTGGTAGGTATATTTTATAACTCGATTTACAGCCTTAGTGTTCGATCGGCCCTGTTTGGTACAATCCTGAAATGGAATTTAGGCAACGTTTTCTGTTTTCCATCTATTTATTTCATATGTATATAATATCTATAGGAATAGTATGGTACATTAGCTTGGCAGTTGGCGGGTTGATGTATATATTTCTTAGGAAGCAGTAGCTTCGTTACGAGATTCTGTATACTCCATAACGTATTATCTAGGTTTGAACCAGACATATTGGTATTCCATTGACGCGGTGTTCCAATAGCGAGAGTAGCTGATTGATATGGATTTATTGTTAGTTATTATATTCTGTTATGTATACTTAGTAATGATCGGTTGATATATGTTGATTTTTTTTTTTTTTGAATAGTTATCTCATACAGTTATAGGATTTCTTTATGATATTTTAGGCATGCATGGTAGGTTATTGCATCATCCTTCTTATTTTATTATAACATGACCTTTTTTGGAATATTTCATTCAGTTTTGTATATTCTCTGTACAGTTTCAATCTCCGATGCAAGGTATTGGGTATTTTATACAATTATAGGAGTATTATGATATATTACGTTTGTAACTGCAATGTAGAACATTATTTCAGGTATAATTTAGTTAGATGTTGTATATTTTTAGTGTTTTATATATCTTCTTACATCCTGGTACAATGTTTGACGTGGATATTATAGATATAGAAAATTCCATTTGATACAAACTTGGTCTTGTTGTTACTTTATTGTATATTTAGTGTAGGAACATACTTCAGTGTTTTAGAGGAGTTAGAGAGTCACCCAGGCCAAAGCTTGTTGTGTTCATGTTTATTTGTATAAGTAGACCATTGTACTATGATGGATGCCCTAGTGTATACAAATTTTTAGTATCGATTAGGGCAGAGTAGAGAATCTTACTTGGCTAATTTTTATAGTTGTTGTTGTACGATTTTTTCCCACGATAATCATAGGAATGTATGTTTAAGAGGTGTAAATCCGTACTGCATCTTAGTGGAATTTCGTCATTGATCCCTACTAAGTGTGTAGTTTGAAGTTTTAGAAGACGATTTACTGGATGGACGGGTCCTGGTGTAGAGGCAGCTTGCACTCTTCGGTGGTCATTTGGAGTTCGTACAAGTTCAACGTGATTTTGTAAGTTCTTGTGGATGTCGGTCCTAACTTCCATGGGTTAGTTAGAGAGGTTATCCGACAAGCCGCTGAGCGTTGTAGTGATTTACTTAGGTCGTCAGTGAGCAGAAGCCCAGCTTTTTATGGCCACACACTCTTTGAGACTCATGTCAGGCTCATTCATGACCACTGTACGTGTGTATAGATTCTTGGTTATGTCCAGGATGTGACTTTGATCGACATTGTTCAGAGATGATGGACTAAACAGATGCATGGCATGTCTGAGGTTTTGTACCATGACTGGGTGTTACCTCTAAATTTGTTATATATCAGTGGTAGATTGCTGAAAAGTGACCTAGTAAAGCTTTGTAAAGTTTGTTGTTCAGACACAGTGGGCTTGGATTTTGTCCTACTAGAGCCATAGCATCAGTTAGGTCCAGGAATTTGTTATAGATTGGAACGAATACCAAAATATTAATCTTTGTTATGCACGAACTCAGTGTTAAATGTCATGTATTTTCGGTATGGCTGTTATGGTAGTAAATGATTTTTTCATGAACCAGATCATCTTAGCAGGTAGAGTACAGGATTATTTATCTATCTATTAATTACAAGATCGGTAATGCATATCGGCATCATGTATTGATTGACCATACACTTTCCATATTAGAGTAGGATTTATCATCTGGGTGTGGTTATCAATGTTTCTTAGACCATAGTAGAGAAATTTACTTAGCTATTTTATTATTGTTATACGTTTTTGAACGATTGCATAGGAATATAACTGTATTTGATATAAATTCGCATAATTTCATGGAATGTTGGATATAAAATACGCCTAATTGAATTTAATTATCCAAAACTTGATGTTTTACCTCGCGACATTGGATTTGGGTTCGGTTCCATGTCGTCTTGGAGAACTAATCTACCGGATTTGTGTAGAGTGTTAGTGTCAGAATTCTTCAATAATGATGCACATCTCAATTATGTCATCCGCTCGCATGTCTTTATTAGATGCGTTTTCCCGTATTTCTTACTTCCATAAATGTTTGTGATCCGTTTGACGTTTGTACGCTTAGAAGCTATTGATTAATTCAGGCTTTGATATGAGATTGAGTTCCAATTCAGAATATCTGACTTATTCGAGCATTCACCTGATCCACTGTGGCATTTTTCATTAAAAGTTTGTGATGATGGCCGTAAACCTTTATCCGTCCTTACCTATCCTAACCTAATCCAACCAAGGATTATGTATTTTTTTCCGTTTTCATTCTTACGTCATGTATTTCTTCATTGATATGGGCTTTATTCATATAAAATTCTATCCACTTGACTCTGTAGTTTCTACCAATCTTTACCAGTTTATGTCCCTACATATATATATTTTTTCACTTTGCCTGTTACAAGTACAGTGAAATCGACTAGTTCAAGTAATGTTAGGTGATCGCTCATTAGTTGACTGTAGAGTTTAAAACGTTTATGTAAGCTTACCGCAAATGTCAGTGACTGTTATGTGTGCCAAAGCGTTAGCAAGTTTTAAGTATGGTTTCACTGTTAGAATAAGATTTTTTTGGTTGTAATGTTGGATGTGTTGCTCCTACCATTTTCGTCTATTATAACGAATATTGAATAAATCCACTCCAACATATTTACTACAGATCTGTGATATAAGGTCCACAGGCAACAAGATCTAGGATATAAACCATGCCTAAGGTACATAATTAGCGAAATATATCAATGTACGACAATATAGATCGAATATCAATTAATGCAAAAAGGGTTGTCAGACACCGTCAAATGCATTAATACCTAAGCTAACCTATTCTAACCAATCGTTATGCAGTTTCATATAAGTTCGATGTTCATGTATGGTATTGATATGTATGAATCTCTCCACTAGGAGTGTATATTTACCATATTATTAGCCGTTTGAATACACTTCTCAAAATTTGATAAAGCAAATATTGTTTTGCAGATGTTTAGGTTCCAGAATTTTATCGATATCTCCATTACATGTTTGGATGAGACTCATCATGTAGGTTCCAAAAGAACAAATTCACTTCATTGGTTACAAGTTTTTTTAATGTGGATCAGTTATACTCGATATTAGGTTCAAAGATCTACTCATCCTATCCTAACGTAACCTAACCAATATTCAAATATTTTTTCATTCAACTTTGATGGTTATGTATGGTATTTAGTCATTCTGTTAAGCGATGTACATATCAAATTCCTCAACATGGTTATATTTCACGTAGTTTTTTTAATATCACACACCATGTACACACATACACACATTTTTACGTATATACAGGGTTGGTGCCGGCATATGCCGGCATAACGTTGGCGTATACAGGTTGGTGCTGGCATATGCCGGCATAATTCAGGCGTATTCAGGGTTGGTGCCGCATATGCCGACATAATGTTGGCGTATATAGGGTTGGTGCCGGCGCAATGTAGACACATACACACATTTGTATGCACATACAGGGTCGGTTAACATCTGTAGCATTTTTCCTCTGATCTATGATTTTTTCCATTAGCACAATGTCCCTTGCTTTTCTTACAAGATATTTAATGTGGATCAGCTTCATGTTATGTTAGGTTAAAACTAATCATCCTTAACTAACCTAACCTTTTCTAACCAAGAATTATGTATTATCAATCGACTTTTTATGCATAGATATGCGTTTTCAGTGTTTTAGGATTATGCATAACAAATATCTCCACTCGACGCAACATTTTGACCTATCCTTTGCAGATTTGACACTTTCAATTTCGATCTAGCAAATTTCATCCATTTTCATATGTAATTACATCGTTGTTTGATTGTTATAGCTATTTGCGTATGATTCTCAATTTTTGATTTGACTCAATTCTACATTACTTTTACATATTATTCGCACCTATCAAAAACCTAAACTAATCTAACCTTATGTATGGTACTCAGGTCATTGACATATACATATGAACCCCTCCACACGGTTCTTTATAAAACTTACATCTAATTCTTTCTACTTCGTGGTCACTCTCGACCCATATTAGTTAGCAGAGAGGCCAGAAATTCAATCCTACATGGTTTTAATGTTCCAAGTATTACATATTTGTATCCAGTTTTACACAAACGAACGCTTCATCTCGTACTTCAATATCTCCTGACATTACATCCTTTGACGACATGCACGTCTGCCTTGCCTTTTCTTTTCTATAATTTTCATATACACTACGATGACTTCATTTCAGATGTCACCACACATTACTCGTGGATTTATGTTTACTCAATTTTATTTCTTTTTTGCACAGATTACAGACCCCGTTACCCCATTACTTTTGAACAAACGATGTCTCAAGCTATACCCCATCCTTCCACAACAAAATAACAAACTTGACTTAGCAAGATCTCATCGGACTCTGATTTATATCCTACCAATCTGTAACACATCTAGATTATTCACCCCCAAGATAGATTTGTGGCAATGTTTAAATTTGTCATGAGCGACATTTTGAGCTTCGTTTCATACCGTGAAACATATTCTTCTACTGATTTCGACAATTCGATAGTACCTCCGACTACCTGACTAGATGTATTTTATTGCAAATAATTGCTTAACCTTTGTGTTAAGGATAATTTGATGAAGGATTCCCATGGTTTATTTTTCGTTTTATTGGCATTATTTACAAACCTTGCTGGCATCATTAATGACGTCTACCTGTTTTTTTTTATTTAAAACAGCATGGTTCGTACATCTAACCAAACCCATCATCACTATATTTCAGCTTCCTCTCAAAATCCTTCATATACTCCATCATATCTTTGATGCGTATACCAAAGGCTGTTCCGTTCTCGTGAATCCACAAATGTATTGCTTCTTCTTCTTGAACCCTAATTATTCGAAACTTCTCAATTCAGAGTCACTCTGGTCTTCATCATAAAGAAATTTTTGCATGCGATCCAGATTTTTTTTTCATAGGTAAAATTTGTTTTCCACTTCCTTAGCTTTATTACAGTCATGATGATGATTTTCCACTTGGATCATATCAGTTTCAAGATTTGCTTTCTTATTTCCCTTAAACTTTGTTACATACGACTGTAACGCGTCGACAATAGTTACCCAAAGCCTTCACCCATACATGAATGATATCTCCCACTCTTTTGATTCTTGTTTAACACATTTTGAGATGACAGATTTTTTCAACATTTGTCAATATTTGTTCGATACGACTAAATTGTCTTTGGATACTTCTGCTTCCAACACTTGTAAACAAGCTTTTGAGACGTGCAGCTAGCAATTATAAGTTGATTACATGTTGTTTGTCGCAAAACATTGGGCCTAACATTGCTCGCCTAGGTTATAAACTGTGTATGTATGTATGTATGTGTATAGGGCTGTGTACGTATGTGCATGTGTATGTTCAAGCGTGTGTACGTGTTACATGAGAAAAAAATGTATAACAAAAATTTTAAATTCAAAATTTTAATCGAATTTGAAATTTTCGAGGGATAACACTTTACTCAAGTAGCCAAATTATCACTTCAATAGACCGACTTGGCTCTGTCATCTCTCGCAATTTTTTTTTTTTAATTTTATTAAAATTCTTTGGAATTTCTTCGAAATTTTAAATTTTGAATTTTTGTTATACATTTTTTAAACTCATGTAGCACGTACATGCGCTTGAACATACACATGCACATACGTACGCAGCCCTATACACATACATACATACACAGTTAATATCCTGGGCGAGCAAAATTAGTTCTGATGTTTTGCGAAAAACAACATGTAATCAACTTATAATAATAGCTAGCTGCAAACCGCGAATGGAGTCAGTGTTACGTTGAGATCAAGCGGAGACGTACGTTTTGTCTTAGAATAAACAAAATGAATATTCACGTCTCAAAAGTTTGTTAACAAGTGTTAGAAGAAGAAATCTCCGCAGATGATATGAGTCGGATGTAACAAATATTGACCAGTGTTGAAGATATCAGTTTCTCAGAATGGGTGAAACACGAATCAAAAGAGTGGGAGATGTCATTCATATATGGATGTAGGAAAAAGAATGTCGGCTTTGGGTAATTAATGTCGACGCGTTACAGTCGTATGTAACAAAGTTTAGGGGAAATAAGAAAGCAAATCTCGAAATTGATATGATCCAAGTGGAAAAATCATCATGACTGTTATAAAGCTAAGGTAGTGGATAACAAATTGTAACAAAGAACAAAAGAATATCTGGATCGTACGCAAAAATTTCTCAATTATGAAGATCAGAATGACTTGGAATTGGAGAAGTTTCGTATAATTAGGGTTCAAGAAGAAAACGCAATACATGGAGCCTTTGGGATTTGCATCAAAGATATGATGGAGTATATGAAGGATCTTGAGAGGAAACTGAAATATAGTGATGATGGGTATAGATGGATGTACGAACCATGCTGTTTAAAAAAAAAAATAGGTAGATGCCATTGATGATGCCAGCAAGGTTTGTAAATAATGCCACTACGAGTAAAAATGAACCATGGAAATCCTAAATCAAATTGTCCTTAACTCATAGGTTAAGCAATATATATCAATAAAACATATCAAGTCAGGTAGTCGAAGGTACCGTCAAATTGTCAAAATCAGTAGAAGAATATGTTTCAGGGTATGAAACGAAGCTCAAAATGTCCTTCATGACAAATTTAAACATTGCCATAAACCTGTCATGGGGGTTGAATGACATAGATGTGTTACAGATTGGTATGATATAAATCAGAGTCCGATGAGATCTTGCTCAGTCAAGTTTGTGATTCTGTTGTGGAAGTATGGGGTATAGCTTGAGACATCGTTTGTTCGAAAGAATGGGGTAACGGTGGTCTGTAATCTGTGCAGAAGAGAAATAAAATTGAATAAACATAAATTCACGAGTAATGTGTGGCGGTATCTGAAACGAAGTCATCCATCGTCATGAATATGAAAATTGTAGGAAAGAAAAGGCAAATCAGACGTGCAAGTCGTCAAAGGATGTAGTGTAAGGAGATATTGAAGTGAATGTGGTAGATCTAGTACCAGACGAAGGAAGTGTTCGTTTGTGTGAAACTGGATACATTTATGACACACTTGTAACATTCAAACCATCTAAGATTTAAAATCTAGCCTCTCTGCTAACTAATATAGGTCGAGTGACCACAAAGTAGGAAGAGTTCGGTGTAAGTTTTATAAAGAACCGTGTGGAGGGGTTCATAAGTATATATCGATGACTGAATACCATACAGAAGGTTAGGTTAGGTTGTTGATGGGTGTGAATAACATGTAAAAGTGATGTAGAATTGTGTCAAATCAAAAATCAAGAATCATATGAAAATAGCTATAACAATCAAACAACGATGTAATTTCATTTGAAAATGGATGAAATTTGCTAGATCAAAATTGGAAGTGTGTATCAAAACTGCAAAGGATAGGTCAAAATGTCGAGTCAAGTGGAGATATTTGTTATGCATTAATCCAAAAACACTGCAAAAGCATACGAAGGCATAAAAAATCCATTGATAATACATAATTCTTGGTTAGAAAAGGCTAGGTTAGGTTGGGATGATTAGTTCTTTCAACCTAACATTACGTGAAGCTGATCCACATTAAATATCTTGTAAGTAAAGCAAGGGACATTGTTCTAATGGAAAAAATCATAGTTCAGAGGTAAAATGCTACAGATGTTAACCGAACCTGTATATGTTTGTTCCGAACCTGTATACGTGCGCCGGAACCAACCCTGAATACGCCAACATTATGCCGACAGTGCCGACACCGACCCTGTATACGATTGAATTATGCTGGCATATGCTGGCACCAACCCTGTATACGTCAACATTATGCCGGCATATGCCGGCATCGACCCTGTATATACGTATAAACGTGTGTATGTGTACATGGTGTGAGATCTAAAAAAAGCTACGAAAAATATAACTATGTGGAGGAATTTGATATGGATATCGCATAACAGAATGACTAAATACCATACATAACCATCAAACTTGAATGAAAATATACATAAATATTGGTTAGGTTAGGTTAGAATAGGATGATTAGATCTATGAGCCTAACATCGCGTTTAACTGATCAACATAAAAAAACTTGCAACAAATTTAGTGAATTTGTTCATTTGGAACCTACATGATGAGTTTCATTCAAACATGTAATGGATACATCGATAAAATTCTGGAACCTAAACATCTGCAAAATAATATTTTTTGGATCAAAATTAGAGAAGTGAATTCAAACTGCTAATAATATGTTATACATGCACCTCAAAGTGGAGAGATTCACACATATCAATACCATACATGAACATCAAACTTGAATGAAACTACATAACGATTGGTTAGAATAGGTTAGGTTAGGTATCAATGCATCTGGCGGTGTATGGCAACCCTTTTTGCATTCATTGATATTTGATCTATGTAGTCGTACATTGATATATATTTCGCTGATTATGTACCTTAGGCATGGTTTATATCCTAGATCTTGTTGACTGCGGACCTTACA
>SDVV010035567.1:0-11043 GCA_016164225.1 Gammarus roeselii
ATAAAAATCTTTTATTTTGTTTCACCGATACTCATTCCTCTGAATACTCATATGCATACATACATTGTAGTGATCGGCATACTCATATTGCATACACACATTGTAGTGATCGGCATACTCATATTGCATACACACATTGTAGTGATCGGCATACTCATATTGCATACATACATTGTCGTAACCGGCATACATTGTATCATTGTACATTGTACCATTGTGCCTTCGGTCAGAACTGGGAGTTCTGCATAGGTACCCAGGGATGTGTGGGATAGGTTTAGAATTGTTATTAAATAGCGCTTATGCACGGTCCATTTCCTCCAACAGCCTCTGCCATGAGAAATGATACAATTAAGTAGATCGTCATGTAAACAAAAATAAGTATAATAGATTAAATTTGTAGTTTATATATCCACACATGGCTTGGATATGCTATAAGAGTCCTATGGAATACCATTGGGGCGAAAACCCTTTTAATGAATCATATTTGTAATTTACAATTCAACGCATGGCTTAAACATGTTTCAAGAAACTAAGGATATTTCTTTAAATGCTAGTGCTGCGCAACCTTCCCTTGATCGACGATAGTGACAGGTCAGAACATTCAGTTTGAACGAAGCAGTGCCTTTTCTGATTTTATTCTGTTCAACTGATTGGAGAAGAGATGTGTTGTTTAATTACATCGCCACATGACGATTGGGAAAATATTTGGTTACCCACATGGCTTGCTAATTCTATCTTGGAAACTAGTATTTGTGAATGTTATATGTCGCTCTCGTGCATATAGCACGGATCTATCTACGTTTTTTTCTCTTGAGAGGCGATTTACTTCTCCTGTATTACTGTAGCCGGACCCGGCGTGCTGGTTATACCATGTTTCAACTTATATAACCTTGTATCATTATATCATGTTTCTGTTTCAACCTATAATCTATATTATACTATTGTACTTGTATCTGCTAATGTAGTCGGTCTGTACTCGGAGCGTGGTAGCGATCGGTTGAGGTGCGGCCAGCTGCAGCGAGGACACTGGACAGGATGTCGCATCCGCTGCACACGAGCTTCTAAACAACTTGTTTGGTGTCAAGGAAAGCCCGGGATGACGTCAACGAACATGCAGATAGCGTAGGAGCGGGGAGGTGCCTTGCGTTTTCGGCCGCCGATGCTTAGGCGGTAAACCATATGTTGCTTTTGAATGTAGGTCTAGTTGCGTTTCATTACTCCTTATATTTTAATTAGCTAATAAGAAGTTGGGCCAATGCCGTCGCGTCACCCCATCTTGTGTTTCTTTGTGTGACTGTTTAACTGCGACGTTGTTGGGAATGAGTCGATCCCCCGAGCAAGTAGTGGGTGCCTACGCCACGCGACGAACTACATATATAGGACTAGGAGACGAAGGAGAGGGTAGAATTATAGAGGCTCTCGCAATGTGAACCACGCAAATAGCCATACACATCGTCGCCCTGATTTGTCGCCGCCTCTAAGACTGCCTCCAAGCTAACCATCCTATAGCCGGGTCTCCATGCCGAACCGAAAAGAAAGATAGTTACTTCGTCCACAATAGTCAACAGAGTTACTTCATCAACGATAATTATCTGCAGTGCATCACCAAACCTACAAGAACTTTACGAACGATAGTGAAATAGAACCCAATCTGTGGAATTCAACCATCTTCTAGTACTTTAAAAGAGATTGAGGTCCTAGAAAGGATCCAGGGGTGCTACTCCCGTAGTGGAACTCCAGTCCCATCCGAACCAAGGAACGAGGATCGAGCCAAAGGGAGGAGGTCGTCCTACAGCACACCGTTCTCCTAAATACTCCCGGTGAGCTAGCCCGGGACCCACTGTAAACCTATTGAAGCGGTTAGGACAGTGTTCATTCTAACCCCGACGAGATGTAGTACCTTATGTCATAGTTATTGAGTTATGAAATTATAAGATATACCAGATGTATTAGAATATAGTGCGGGTGAGTTGAAGTCGTTGAAAGCCAGTTGAAAGGCGCGTAGCATATATATATACATGTATTTAATAAAGTGTTTGTTAAAACTATCGAGTGCCTTGTCTATACCTTCAACACAGGGGGACTAGGCGTTGGATGCAGATGATACGGAAATTAAAGTAATAAACCTTAGATTTGGAACTAGATCGGTTCACTTAAGCTAGTAGTCGGAAAGTGTCATTGCGTGGTAAACTCCCCAGACCTTTCTTGAACCGTCGAACTCAACGGTCGCCCGTCGGATCTTGATAGTCCATGTAGAGAATCTTGAATCGATTAAAAGGGCGGCCACATTACTTCACAGTTCAATATTTCTACGCTTAACTTTTCGACACTTTTTTTAATTTTTAAAAATTCGAGAAAAATACGTATATCTGCCCCGCGGATTAGAAACGCGTGCAACTGCTCCGCGGCTTAGAAACACGTGCAACTGCCCCGCGGATTAAAAGCGCGTACAACTACCCCGCTGGCTAGAACCCGCTCTAAAGAATATGGTTAGGTTCGGGTCGGCCAGTCTTGTTACTGCTAATTAAAAATTTGGCGTCGAAATATTGAGCGTCGAAATTTTGAGTTGTGAACTAAACCTGAGTTACATCACAAAAAAGTGCATACAAGTTACAAAAACAAATGGAATACACGAGCATATTCAGATATATGACAACAAGTGAAACATTGCAATCTAACGATAAACAGATGAAAACAGGACGTGTAGTACCCCACCATTGACTTCATAACGAATAATCTTACAACTTCATCGTACATTTATAGAGATGAAAATATACCACACAGAAGCAAGTGCTCGTCCACCTCCACTGAAATCGTCCTCACCGAGTGCTAGCGCACAGTGGTAACAATGTACCGCAATTGGTTGATAAATGTTTCAACCGACTCCCAGAGTTTCCATTGTAGTTACACGGTAGAAATATTCTCCAGTAACAAGAAAAATAGCCACCTGTGTATATGTCGCAGTTACACATGTTAATTGCAGTTGCTGTATTCAAACACAACAACAGAGAATAGCTCATAGAGCGTGAAAGGAAAACTGATAACATTGCACTTACAAAAAAGAAATTTTATTCAATTTTTTCCGTACACTTTTAGTATGCAACCGGTTTGAAATAGGACATACATTAGTTTTTTTCCGATTCGGTCGATGAAAGATTGGAGAAGTCGCCACACCCGTTGAAAAAAATCGGTTTTAGCACCCAATACGACGTGATATGGTCTATTTGGTTTCTTGAAAGAGACATTCTATGGAGTAACATAATGTACACCCAAACAAGCATCCAGTTACAAGTGAACTGAAATAGTGCGTGGCTTCGCGGATACCCTGTGTCACGACATTCCCGCCACTTCGGGAGAATTCTGGCTACGCCGTTGTTATCAAGTGACATGGTTCTTTTGATTTCTTAGAAGAGATACCCTACATATGTACTTAAATAACATCCTAACACGAAATCAAATGTAAGTGAGTGAGATTCTGAGTATCTTCTTGGATACTTTGTGTCGCCCCGCTGATAGATGTCGATCGTAAATAGGCAACCCTGTGACGCAAAGAGAAAGATTCGTAGATATAGTTGGTTCTGGTTTGGAGCCTCTCATGTTACGAGGGTCCTGTGTACTCTCGCTACTAAGTTTTACAGCTGCTTTCACACTATCCACCAACGGAGGTAATTTTATCCTGTAACCCCTGTCCGGGGGGAACAGTAGAGACGATGGGAGCAGTAGAGCCGAAGGGGAGCAGGAGAGCCGAAGGGGAGCAGTTGAGGGACACAACCTTTCTTGGAGGAACGGGGATTGGGGGAATTTTTATCATCAGCTGGTAGATAGCTGAAATTTTTTGGGCCTGAGACTGAATTTTTTTTGCACTGGTCTGTGATTTTCTGAACTTGGAGTCCATGCTACTTCCGTTCCGCGTTGACCGATTGCGGGCTGCTCTATGATTGAAAAATACAATTCCGTTCGGACATGACAGCTTGGTCTAAATTTTGTAAACTCGAATAGCTTTATTTAATTTTAGTCGCTCGTTAATGTTCAACCAGTTGAGTTTGTTTAGCAGGGGCGTCACGAGATCACTCCTTGTAAAATATCCGTCGATGAGAGCTTCAATTGCGGTGAGATTCAGGTAGCGTTGGATATCGCAGAACAACGTTTGCTTACACTTTCCCTGTATGGTCGGGCAGTAATTTAAGTGGGATATAATCTGACAATTGATTGCAAGAAACCTTGATTCAAATTCGACTTGCAATATGATACGATGGAGGAACATGAGTATCCCATTTACTCTAGAGCAAAGTTTTTTCACATGGTGTTTGAAGGTCACATTAGAATCAAGCAAAACTTCCTGACTTTTGAAACTGTTACAAGTGGAATTTTTACGCCCGAACAGTTAACACCAAAATGGTCAGGTACTCCAGATATATTTGCTTCTGATCCCGAAATAATTCACTTGGTTTCATCTTCACTAACTTTGAGCCCATTTAAAGTATGCCAAAGTTCATACCATATAAGTTGCGAAACAAGCGTGAGTCAACACTTGTTATGCGTCTTCCTTCAGCTATTCTAACTGGTTTTCTGGTCGAATGAACAGCAATTGAACCTCATCAGCAATTTTTTTGCGTAGTCAAAAGGACTCCCACACCTGTGTCATTTACAAGCAGGGGGAAAAGAACAAGTCCGAGACGTGATTCATGTCAGACACCAAAATTTACAGTCCTGAAGAAGAAGTAATTTCTCTGTTTATCATCACAGATTGGGTCCGGTCACGAAGAGGTTTGAATGTGCAGCTGCGGGAGTTTTTTCATTCAAGTGTAGTGGTGTACACTGTCAAATGCTTTAAATGCACCTCCCACGAAAGCCATACGTTATAGATGCCTAAGTGGATTAATCAGGCGATCAGGTCAGTGGCTCTAGCTAACCTGGGCCCAAACATATTTATACTGTAATCTTTTTCCTTATCTGATGTATTGGACTGATAATCAGAATTAAGAATCCTCACCAAATGTTTCAGGAAAAAAATCGTGTATGATCGTAATGCTTAATGTAATCAGAATGAAGATAGAATACAGTGCATATGTATTGTTTACTTTAAAGTTTGATGCCTCTTTGGTCAAGAGTAGTTATTATGACCACAAGGAGCAAGTTTTTGGAGGTCCCACGAGTACCTCCCCCCCCACTCAACAAAAGTTGGTTGCGCTCCTGGATGTGGGAGTACACGGAGCAAATTTTTAGGGTGTCTACGGATTTTTGCATGCCATTTTTCCCATGACGCAAATTTTTGATTCGGGTAATGTAATGGTTAGGAAGCATATTATTTTTTAGTGTGTCTGACTTAGTCGCTGTATATCTCGGAAATTATAGTTGTATGTCAAGATAATTACTCACGTGGTCAAGTTAATTACTGATGGTACATAGAGACCGCCCGGGACGGGTGGGGAAGAAGGTAGGGGAGGAGGAAAGGGGAGGGGGTCAGACGCATAGGGACTACAAGGAGCATTTTTTGTGATTCGGTCAATGTAATGGTCAGGGAGTATATTATTTCTTTGTATGTCTGACTTACTCGCTGTATATCTCGGACATTATAGTTGTAGGTTAAGACAATTGCTCATGTGGTCAAGTTAGTTACTGATGGTACATAGAGACCGCCCGGGACGGGTATGGGGCAGGGTAGGGGAGGAGGAAAGGGGATGGGGTCAGTCGCATAGGGACGACAAGGAGCAATTTTTTGTTTAGTCGGCCAATGTATTTGTTAGGATGTATGTTATTTCTTAATGTGACCGTCTTAGTCGCTTGAACTTTGTTCATATAGGTTTATTTAGTTTTATTCTGGTCAATTGCTTTTGGGGTCTGTTACCATATAGAGACAATTACTCAAGTGGGTCTCAATTTAGCTATGACGATTAGCGATTTTATTCTAGATGTGTGCTCGTTACGAGTTTTTGGAAGAAAATGACGGTATATATTAGGACGGGCTGATAGTATAGGATACAATTTAATAGGGTACTTTTTATATGGTATTATATAGTTTCACAGGCCCTCCTGTTATTTCAATTGTTTTTGTATTGTTTGCTCATAGTTGTTATTGAATGACTCATTTGAAAAGAAACTTTTACTGCTCAAACTTGATTTTTAGGATATTCGATGTAGTTATTCAAGAAATGAGGCTACATATTAGGAGAGATGCTAGTGTATGATACATTTGAATAGAAGTCGTTGTTTATACATTATATTTTATTGCACGATTGATATTATTTGATTAAATCTACTCGCTTTTTCCCATTGAATGTATATATTTTCAGAGTTTCGTCAGGATTCAATGTTATGAACAAACAGTTGTAGATACGTTCACGTATTTTCGGATGAATTCTTCTGTAGACAATGAAACAAGATTTATTTATACAAATATATTGATGGAATCAGATACATATTTAGGTGAACAATTTTAGGGTCGGTTTCAGATACGTTGACGCATGTTCGGAAACATATTACAGGTGGACAATCAATCATGGTAAATTATATATATATATATATATTTATTTGATTTACTTAGAAACATTTACATCGTTTTTAGGGGTCCGTTGCAGTTCTCTTCAATGGTTATTTTCAATGCCTATTCAGGTGGACAATGAGCCAAGATTATTATTATAATTTTTGCATATTTATTTGAATTAGAGCTTATAAGGCTTTTACATTTTACGAACATTTACAGGATAAAACCTGTTGATGTGGACGTGCTTTCATCATGTCATGTAAAAGTATACTCGTAAGGTATTATTTGAAAATTTCTGGTGGGATGCGCTTGAGGACGCTCAAAGGCAAAATTTTGGATGCGCTCCTGGAAAATTAGGTAAGTTGGCTCTTCTCTGTTCTTTGTCATATAACTTATTTCGCGGCATGAACGCTATGAACATTTACAGGTTATACCATGTTCATGTTGACGTGCTTTCATAATTTCACGCGAAAGTGTACTTGTCTCTATCCTATTTCTGTAGATCTGCGGTGTAGATACATCCGGAGATTGATGGTGCGAAAAACCTAAAAATCTACGTTTTTGTTTTACGGTCTTATTTCACATGAGCATTTACGGGTTGGCTACTCTTAGCTGCTGGTCTGTAGCCTCGGACATGCGAGCAACACACTGTAACACGTTGGCTGCAAGCAAATGATCTCACTCGGGTAATCGTTGACCGTTTCGCTTTTCAGTAGTCCCAGCACTCATTCATTTGTTTCATCGTTCAAATGATGATCTTTCGGGTTCTGTTCATGTATTCAGACAGAGTCGATTACCGCATTTTCCGACTCAATATCGGGGTTTACCTTTAAACTGGACTAATATCAATCACATTTTCAACGTAAGGCAAGCAGCGTTGTAGTGCATTCCAATGTTAATCATTCGAGTTAAATTTATTATATTGCAAACAAAGATTTATTATATATTATTTATTGATAATAGATTTTGACACATTTGTATTTATATATTGACGGGATATCATTTATACGAAAATATAATTTTTTCCTCCGAAAATCGACACGAGCATCTTGGCAAAACATAATTGACTGATTTGGGCCTCATTTCCACCAGAGCCTCAACGTGAGTCATAATAGGCTCCCCCGTATGGCGCGAGCGACAAAAGTTATGACTTCGACCTCCCTCTCTTGTGTTATCTTGATCTTTGGTATCAGTGCCACTCTGTGGACTCTTTATCAATGAAGTGCATTTATTCCTCACCTCAAGCTGTCGACTCGTCATATTGGTGTAGGATTTATCATCTGGGTGTGGTTTTTTCTCTGATCTATTGGGCTCTAGACTAACGCCCTTAGTACACATTTTAGATAAACGGCGACCTTTGGGAGAAGTGTATGCAATATTTGCAATCCTATCCATGTAACCTAAGTTTTGCTTATAGTCTTCAGCGGGCTTTTTATAGACGCAATTTTTTATTTACTGTTACATGTTTATAACATCGAATCGTTTCAGGTTTCTTCTTGCTATTGCCCACATTACCATTCATTATATTCCCGCAGATATCCGATATATACATAATTCTCCTAGCACTCAAACGTTTGAAACATGATTCTCTCTCCTCATGTTTCATTACCAATAATTTTGAAACAAAGTCAGCTATACATTTGATTTTTGTATGCAATTTTACACTTCTTATACATGAAACCCTTCCATTACCCCATTTGATATTTAGGTTTCTTTAATATTTAGCAATGTTTTCTTCACATGACATATCTCTATCACCCGATCTTTATACGTTCCACGTTTTGTTGTTACTGGTATCGCTCTTTCTTTTCTGCTCGCACCCTGTTGAGGGTCGTCTATATCATTATGTTTGATATCCAAGTCCGGATTATTATGTTCTATCAAAACACCCGTAACATCCTTAAAACTTTTTTATTTCCCTCAATTTTAGGAGTATCATATTCAAGATAATGCTGTCCTTTCAGATGTTGCCAAAACCCGAACGTGGAGTTTGATTTGCTTAATTTCATCTCCGCATTGCAAATAACACGTACCCCTGCATTTTCCTTTCTGGTAAAATACTTCCACATCGAACTGGGCGACATCCTTCCCCCACGAATGCGAACCACTATCTGAATGAGTACAGATATGAGTCCAATTTTATACATACAGGATCGTTAGCGTCACTGCGTTGGCTCATGTATGGGGCACCATGTAGACATTTACACACATTTTTTTTGCAGAATGGGTTACCATTCACACCCATCAAAAACCTGACCAACTTAACCTAACCTAACCAACTTAACCATGAATTATGTGTCATCATTCGAATTTTTTCATGCATTTTATCATGGTTTGATACCGCCATATGCCGGCATGTGCCGACATATTCTGGTATAATGTAGGTGTATTCACGGTTTGATCCCGCTATACGTCGGCATATGCCGGCATATGCTGGTATAATGTAGGCGTATTCACGGTCGATGTCGGTAAAATGTAGGCATTTACACACATTTCATGCTAGCGGGTTACCATACACTACCAGTTGCATTAATACCTACGCAACCTAACCTGACGTATCCCACAGAACAACATCCCTCGCTTTTGTTACAAGATATTTAATGTATATCTTCTTCACGGAATGTTATGTTAATAGAGCTAATCATCCTATCCTAACCTAACCTTTTGTACGGTATTCAGTCAATGTTTTATACGATGCATAACACATATCTCCACTTGTCTCTACATTTTGATCAATCCTTTGCAGTTCGATAAACACATCCAATTCTGATCTAGTTTTTCATCAAAAACCTATCCTAACCTAACCTATCTTATGTACGGTATTCAGTAAATGTTTCATACAATGCATAACACACATCTCCACTTGTCTCTACATTTTGATCTATCCTTCCCAGTTTAGATACGCACTTCCAATTTTGATCAAGCAACTTTCATCTGTTTTCATTTATCATTCATCATTGTTTGAATGTTATAGCTTTTTTCATAAGATTCTTGATTTTTTTGATTTGATACAATTCTAAATCAGTTTCACATGATATTCACACCCATCAAAAACCTAACCTAACCTAACCTAACCTAACTTGTATGCGGTTTTCAGTCATTGTTGTACACACATGAACCCCCTCCACACGATTCTTTATAAAACTGCACCTAATTATTTCTACTTCACGGTCAATCTCGACTCATATATGTTACCAGTGAGGTCAGATTTTCAATCTTAGATGGATTGAATGTTACAAGTAATTCATATTTGTTTCCATCATCATACAAACGGGCACTTCATCTCATACTAGGTCTACCACATTTTCTTCAATATCTCCTGTCACTCCATCTTTTGACGACTTGCACAGTTGATCTGCCTTTTCTTTCCAATAATTTTTTCGTACTCTTCACGATGACTGCGCTTCAAATGTCTCCACACGTTATTCGTGGATTTATGTTTATTCAAATTTATTGCTTTCTGGCAAAGTTCACAGACCCCCATCACCTCATTACTTTCGAACAATCGAGGACTCGAGCTGTAACCACCCCCTTCCACAACAGAATCCCTACATTGACTGAGTATTTCTCATCGGACTCTGATTTATATCTCACGATTCTGTCACACATATAAAGCATTTACCCCGAGACAGGTTTATGGGTAGCGTTGCATCCCGTGAAATATATTCTCCTACCGACTTTAATAATTTCAATGTTACCTCCGACCGTTGCAATGAATGCAATTTCATCGCTTAACCTTTGAGTTTTATGATATTATAAACAATTAATTTAGGATTCACGTCGTTTTGTTAGTATTTATTAGTATTAATTACAGATCTTGCTGACATCATCAATGACATCTAACTCGTTTTTTGATTACAGCATGGCTCGTACAGCCACCCATACCCAGCATCACGATGTTTAAGTTTCCTCTCAAAATCTATTATACAATCTATCATATCTTTGTTGCGAATACCAAAGGCTGTTCCGTGCCCTTGAGTCCACAAACGTAATTCTTCTTCTTCTTGAACTTTAATTATTCAAAGCTTCTCAAATTCAATGTCATTCGGTTTTTCGTCAATGAGGAAGTCTTTAATACGTTCCAGGTTTTCTTTGGTTCTTTGGAAACAACCGTTACCCAACATCTCAGCTTTATTACAGTCAGGATGATTTTCCACTCGGATCATATCAATTTCGAGAGTTGCTTCCTTATTTCCCTTGAACTTTGTTACATACGACTGGAACCCGTCGATGTCAGTTACCCAGAGCAGACTTATTTTTCCTTCATCCATATATGAATGTTATCTCCCACTCTTTTGATTCTTGTTACACCCATTCTCAGATAGCAGGTATTTTCAACATTCGTCAATATTTGTTCGATCCGACTCATATCATCTGCGGAAATTTCTTCTTCTAAAACACTCAAACTAATTTTAGCCACTTGAACATTCATTGTGGTCTATTTGAGGATGATCCGTCAGTCTCCGTTTGTCCTCCACTTAACATTGACTCCAATCACGTCACGCAGCTTGCTATTATAATGCGATTGCAGTATTTTTTTGCAAATCTTCAGACCTATA
>SDVV010035568.1:0-11043 GCA_016164225.1 Gammarus roeselii
GCATTTAACTGCTATATTTAACTTAGTGATTTGCTCCCAAATGAGGGAACTCGTTCTACTATATACGCTCTATAACGACAAAAGGAAACCGACCACACAAGCACGGTGGCGGGAAAACGTACAGAGAAGAAGGGAGGAGAGGGGAGGGGGTCGAAGGACCCCGCCTCCCCAATTCCAAGCCCAGACGTTCTCCGTCACTTACAAGCTGGACCAGATGGCTCCCATAAACAGTATAATGGTTATAGTTTTCATCCCTCTGACGAGGCATTGTGGGGTTTTTGTTCCCCAAAATATAATCACAGAACTGGGAATAGACAAGCAACAGTTAGTGAACGTGAAACAACCATTGACATGGTCATTATGTTACGTTAAGGAATTACATACGACGTGTGGCAGAAGTGTCATTAGTGTAGCCAAAATCAATCAATAATTTAGTCTGATGAAACGAACTTCATCTGAACCAATCGTACATAAATAAGTTAGTTCCAAACCACGTTCATTCAATTTCAGCATCTGTGTTTGCTTCCAATCTCCCATGCCCACTTTTACTCAGTTGTTCTTTCTTCTTTTATTTCTCCCTCAATTGCTCCTCACAACTGTTTGTGCAACAGGCAATCTTACGAGACAAGGAACGTCTTTTTCATTCAATGCGGTCGCAGAAAGCAACCCTTTAAAATGAACAGCAATCCAGTACATTCTTTCTTCACTGAGGTCGTTCCAAGCAACGATGACACCAATTCTCTGCGACGTGCTAGTTGGATTCTTGTTCAATTTAATTGCCTTAAGTCAATTGCATCCGTTCCCATGGATTGTTTTTTTAAGTTCTCTTGAAATCCATTCAGCTTTGATCTTATGTCCATCCCTGAAAAAACGATTCAAAAGTTTTAAAGGAGTCCTGAGGACCACCACCTCTTGCGGCGAGGGACAACAAAATCAGGCACTGGACTCGAAGACAGCAGCATTGTTCCAGGGGAGAACAAGGCTATGCTATTATTAGATTGTGATGTTTTCATTCAGTTGAGCCGGTCGGGTCTTGTCGTGAAGCCAGATGATTAGAGAGGATTCCTCGCGAGGCTTCTAAAAGAATGGTTAGGGAGTTGGGCATCGGTATAATGCTGTTCTTCTTGGAATGGTACAGAACGGAGCAGAATGTGTTATGTATAAAAAATTAATTCATATACCTGAAAACAGGCTTGTTGAGGAGTTAAAAAATTACACGTTTACTTACAAACTATTTATATACATTAAATTACATTTAAATATCTGAAATTACGTGTAAGATTTTTTTCGTTTGATTGTGGACATACAACTGCATTGAGTCTCTTCATGAAATGCAAATAAATCAAAATTGCTTCAAATTTTCTATCTACCGCGATACAAGGTGCTTTTGGACTCTAGGTGTTACAGTCCTAGAACACTTACACAGTGGCTCGGTTTTTTCCAAATGGAAAATATGAGTGCAGCAACCCGTCAATCTCAAGCTTGTTGACATGTGGTTGATGATTTTCCTTTCAGGTAAACTTTTAAAATTATGAAAATAATGATTAAATTTACGTAAGATTTGTCGTCCGGTAATTCAGAACAGGCTCACATAGCCAGCAATTTACCCGAAGTACAATCGAATCTTGTTCCAGTCAACAATACACGTAGAACAGCGCTCTCAAGGTCTACTTGTAGATAATAAAGATGCGGTGTTCCAAATAAACACTTTAAAAACACTGCCCAGTTTTGTCATTTGTCATTTAACTATTCTTTTGACCAGATATCCCAATAATGTGGTTTCTAAATTCGTGTGTTAACATTTTTACCTGGATAGCTTTAATCACTTTTTTTTCCGTATTATACCAGTAAGGTGTGAGAAAGGATTTTTTTTTATCATTGCCCACGGTTTCGAATTTCGTTAATTTGGTGTGGATCAATTTCATATGTGACTTGATTTGTGACTTGATTAAAAGGATGTATTGTTCTAGTTTTCTTTGTGAATAAATTTATTGGCCCCTACTCATGTCGATAAAATACAACTCTTACAGAATTCTTGAACGTATGTTCTGTAGTACAAGACTCGGATGCTTTACCGAATATATATTCTGAGTTTTGTAGTACAAAACTCAGAATATAAATAGAATAAAATACACATTAAAACAAATCGAATACAAAATATACAAACGAAAATACTTGTACCCGATGCCGAAGCGTGAACAATCGAAAATATCTATAAGACACTTTCGTGGTTTTTTGCGACCCTTTGCCACCAAACGCAAAAGGAAAAAAGTGCCGACGCGGTAGGATTATTTTACCTTTGAACGCTTGAAGATGCGATCGATTTACAAGAATTTGTATTGCTGCACACAACGAGGCAAATGCATAATAATATTTGGCTTCCAAGTAAAGTTGTTTTTGAAGGAGAGCTGGAAGGTAGAGACAAAGTGGAAAATACCTTTTGGAATGGAACAGGATAATAATCTGGTAATCATTATCAGCATGATAATATAGATCTGGTAACCATTTCCTGCATTGCAACGATAATCTGGTAACCATTGCCTGCATGATAATGACTTCACGAAACTTTTTTTATCATGTGCAAAAGGGTACTCAAAATGCTTACCGAGTATTCCATATTCGCGCGAAAACAAAAGCACGTGTTCAAATTCTGCTAATCTATTTCTAGGTTGCCTGTCGTTTACGCTTCCCATTCCGCCGACTTTATAAGGGAACTCCCGATACTTGTTCTTGTTAATATCAGCTGGGATTATCCAATAATTATCGAACCGGAAAGTGTTTACAAATATCGTATTTTATCAGCTGAATTTTCACAGTAACAGCATAAGCGTAGTGAATTTCGTATTTGTGAATTGGACAATGTGTTACATAAGAGTATTTACATCGTTGCACTGAAATCTGCTGCGTTTGTTCGTGACTTTCTGACCTTGAACTAAGCCTGAGGCGTCGACCTCATTCGGGGAAGGTTTCCCCGCCCTTGGGATCAACGGACTGTGTTGGGAAAATCAGAACGAGAAACTGCCGATAAATATTTAAACCTACACAGCCCGCGCGAATGTGAAACCAACTGCAGAGGGAATGTTCCAGGTGATGTGGTTCAGATATATTGTGGTTCAAACTTATTGTGGAAGGTATTCTATCTGAACACCTTGTTTAAGCTGAACAGTTCAAGTACAAAGCAATATAGACGCATTATACATCAACTCGGATTTCAGAAGTAATGGAAAGTCAAACTACAATTTTGCAGACTCGTAATAGTATCTGAAATAACTTCTGATGAATGCATGTTAATGATACCACACTCTTTGGGTGTTCTCGGCATATTCGAAGACAAAAGCTAATGTTTCGATCGGTACTGCAGACCGTGTTCGGTCTCAGCAGGTCTGCTCTAAAGCAGACTACTTCTCCTTTGTTATTCATGACGTGAACATGACCCGCATCAAATTGCCCTCTTCATGAATACGAAAACGTTCTCATCTGCAAACCAAATACAGCCACAAGCATCTGACACCTTCGCCGGCATTTTAGGCGGAGCCTTCTCGTGGATGAACGGGATGAACGGGATGAACGGGATGAACGGGATTACAGTCTAGATAATACAACACTTCTCCAACGTCACTTGAAGAAATCAATTTTAATTTCAGGATTTGTAAAACAGTGTTCGAAAAAGTTCAATTAAGTTATATTTGAATAACAATCTTTATTTATCCACAAACGATATGGTATTATTTCAGCATCCTAAATCTCATAACTAAGTAAACAAGATAGAGAAGGAAAAGTACCGTGCATCTTATTTCAGAGCTGAACCTAAGTAAGAAACGTATCCGGTGGATGCAGTTGGATACTTTTGTGGTCGGACATTGGAATATTTTATTATTCACAGAAAATTATTTTAAAATAAACACACTGAATTACATTTTATTGATTATTCTTCTGATTTTACTCTCTCCCCTTCCAACAACACTTTTGAGCTATAAATTATGCAGAACATAATTTCTCACGCCCAAAAATAACTTCCAATTTAAATTTTAACGTAAAAATGTAGTGGTTCCATTTATGTATAATATATATTCGTAAGATATTGTATCTTGATGTTTACTTTTTATTTTTCCTTTAAAGCCTGGAATAATTTTGCCTATTTTATCTGACATGGCGACCAAAAATACCTTGATCTTTGTGCTTCCAGAGGAGAAACCTGAATAGAAATATTACACATGCTCAAAAAATAGGTTATCTATATTGTTTTACCTCCATTGGAGTTATGAAACAACAATCCACCTCTTTAGAATTTTCTGTTATCAAACAAGTTCAAAGTACCTGTTCAGTAAAGCGACCAAACAAAGGCCTGCGAGCTATTTCAGTGGTAGACCTGTTCATGATGAGCTCACATGGGAATTATGTCTGGGCATTTATGGGATCAATAAAGAAGGTGTCCGTCTACCCTGACGTTTGACTCAACAGGACTTGATTGACGAGCTGCTCTAATTTCGACTAGCAATGCATTTCCTGGAGTAGATTTAATTGATCTCCCAGTGCAGGTCGAGCCGGTTCTTGAAGGACTAAACAAGTCCACTAATTACCACACAACGAGGTTAATAGTTCCAGATGGTCGGGTGTTTGATTGGAAATAAGTTTTCGGCAAATTGATATTCTGACCAGCTTCAACGGAAGTTTTTGTCCATTGTTTGTATTTGTTTGATGGTAATCTCTACCGTGGCTGGTATCAGTACAACAGTAAAGGTAAGTGAATTATTATTTGAGCAGACCCTGAAGTCGTCTTTTTCCAGTGATATGAACTTCAGTTTTCAAGTCGCCGTTGGTTTGTCTTTGTTCTCTGTTCTGGGATCATTGTTGTAACTCGCTGTTGGTTTGTCTTTGTTCTCTGTTCTGAGATCATTGTTGTAACTCGCTGTTGGTTTGTCTTTGTTCTCTGTTCTGGGACCATTGTTGTAACTAGCTGTTGGTTTGTCTTTGTTCTCTGTTCTGGGACCATTGTTGTAACTCGCCGTTGGTTTGTCTTTGTTCTCTGTTCTGGGATCATTGTTGTAACTCGCTGTTGGTTTGTCTTTGTTCTCTGTTCTGGGACCATTGTTGTAACTCGCTGTTGGTTTGTCTTTGTTCTCTGTTCTGGGACCATTGTTGTAACTAGCTGTTGGTTTGTCTTTGTTCTCTGTTCTGGGATCATTGTTGTAACTCTTTGTTGAATCAATTCCATCTTGGATTACATCAGTCTTACGACTGATGTATACATAGAAAAGTTTGGTGTAAGTGCTTGTGTGAAAAAGTCTTCATATATTGGGGATCAAATTACTTGTTTTATTGTAGCTAGTAGTGAATTGGTTTATCCATATGAGACCATTTGTTTGTAGTAGTCTAAGATCCCGCTGCTGGACGACTAGTCCGGTGCTGTTCTGCCACGGATGTGATAACTGTTTACACGCTATCGATCGTCTTATATGATTCCAGTGATCATAGATCTGTTAAATATCTGCTAGTAAACTGTTGATAAGTTATGAAGATTTTTCTAAATTCCTGGGTGCAGATCATCTGGTCTTGTAGATTTGGAGATTACAAATGTCGTTTGTTAAGTTACCCTTGTACTGTGTTTACAGTGGCAATAATATTTTCTACCGAACGGTCGCAGTTCCTTGAACAGTACTTTACTCCTGAAATATGGTTCACATCTTCATTCGTGACTGTATCAAAATGATGGGCGTTACGTGTTTTTGATCTGACTGTATCGAGCGTTGTTAGATCACCTGCACTATTTCGTAGAGTACCGATGGTATCATCAACAACTCGTCTTTGGTCAACCTATTGCAGTCGTTGAATATATTGAAAAAGTCTGTGAAGATTTTTTTATTATTTGTATCATGAAATGATTATAATCTCGATGGATATTATGATTGTATCACAGCAATCAACATCACATTAGTAGAAAATACATATCAGGATGGACGCAATTGTTATCTGAAATAGAGCGAGAATATATCTTAGGCGTTCTACTTCCTCGTGGAGTAACAAAAGCCGAATAGCATTCTGGTTTTACGCAACCTTCTTGTGAAAAAAATACACAAGAAATGAAAGAATGCGATTTAGGCACGACGAGACGATAATAAATTAACCAAGACCAAATGACTGTCTTTATCAATAACAGGCACTCAGTTCGCCAGCTTGTAGAGGATACAGGCCAGTGAAACTTCATCAAACAAGTATTCTGAACGTCGACCACCATCAACAGATATATAAACTTCCTCCAGCAAATCTGATTCTTTAAATACCATCACATATTGAGTAAAAGATGATGACCTCCATCGATGTCATAGTGATGGCCCAACATACGTGTCAATATCACCAAGCGGTTACTGGGAGGCCCCAACATATGTGTCAACATCACCAAGCGGTTACTGGGAGGCCTGTGTTAAGGCATGCTTGAGCCCTGAATATTGTCTTCAGAAACACTCACGCTGACCGAGATCTGGTACACAGTTATCTCTAGTTCTGTGAGCCTGCCAGTGTGGGGAATAATATTTGATATCTGGAAGCCCTTAAATATTACCCCTTTCCATGCAGTTTGAGCAAAGTCATGAGTTTCTTAGAATATTTGATTTTATGAACTTTTCTAGTGGGTCGGTCTTATTCTGTGCACTTCCCAACCGTGTATCTGTACCACCCAGGACGCTGGCCACATTCAGGAATTTTTCTTTCTTTCGTGGTGAAGGAATTGCGTATGGAAAACAGTGAGAGATATTGCCTTGGAATATATTGACCGACACAACCCCTGAGAACGGAATACGCTCTGCAGCGAAGGTGGATGTTCGTGGTGATGTGGTGAGGTAATGTTCTGGTTCACAATGGTTGTGGAGGGTATTGTTGGCATGTTCCGGTAGAAGAAGACCTTTTGAACCGTACATCATAAATCGGCTTGTATATAATTATACTATGAAGACACTCGGTCGGTATGAAAGGGTTTGTTTTATTTGGTCCCGGAACTGAAGCATATCTTATTTAAACTCCGTGAATATCGATCATTGTGGAGCACACACTTGAATCATTGTGTCGTAAAGAGAATTAAGTGTTGATACATATTTGTCGTGGGTGAAAATTACGTGGTCGAGTGTTCGACGTCGCCATTATCCGTGTTGTTACCGTGGTGTAGTAGTGGTGTAGTTGTGTTGTTGTTGTTGTATGATAGTTGTGTAGTAGTGGTGTCAGAGTGGTGGTGCAGTAGTGGTGTAGTAGTGGTGTAGTAACGGTGTAGTAATGGTGAAAGAGTGGTTTAGTTGTGGTGTAGTATCGGTGTAGTAGTAGTGTAGCAGTGGTGTAATACTGGTATAGTTGTGGTGTACTAGTCGTGTAGTAGTGGTGTAGTAGTGGTGTAGTAGTGATGTGGTAGCGGTACCGTAGTGGTGCAGTCTTGCGGGAGTAACAGGTGCAGTAGTTTTGTAGTAATGGGGTCGTATTGGTGCAGTGTTATGGCCGTTGTGGTATATAAGTGGTGCAGTAGTGCTGTAATAGATGCAATAGAACTACATTTGTGATGCCGATGATTGATTATGTTGTTTGACGATTAATTACTAATGTTCTGAAACTTACTTGTGTTTTTACATTAATTTTGCGGTATACATAAACTGCATCTCTGGGATAGCCAGTCATACTACATATCACTGCGTCATAAATTCATGTTGTTAGAGCAACACATTCATCCGCACTATCAATCAACAAAAACTCATCACAAATCTCAAGTAAAATATTAAGGGCAGAGCCTCGCCGCCACGGCACTGGGCATCGATCCTATTGGCGGAGACTTTGAGAGCCTTGGGAACAAGCGAAGGTGGCAACCGCCATGCACAGCGATAAAATGGCTGAACCTGTGCTCTTAAAGGGACGTGTCTGGGGTAGAGTTACACATTTGGCTAAATAAGTGGGACAAAATTGTAGCAGCTCATGGATTACTAACGGGCACCAAAACTAAGTGCGGGAAATTTGATTTGGCGAGACAGCTACAGAAAAGAGTGATGTGAGACTTCGAATGTGGCAGGACCCATTCAGTAATAACAGACATTTAACAAAGAAGAGTACCTACGAAGGCAGCTACCGCACAGGATGTTGCATCATGAGAAACATTAACTACATCAATTCAGGTATGAATCAGGGCTCTTATCTTTTGGTCCAGGGGAAGGGGTGAAAATTAATTATGGGTATGGACAAAAGATGATATGCTGCCATACATGAAAAAGATTCACTAACCAATCTAAAACGTGTCAATTTTTCCATCCAAATAGGACAGGAGTGTCGCCCAATCAACTGAACGAATTTAAAATCATCAGTCAACGGATCGGACAACCGAAAGGGTGGGCGGTATGTCTAAGTTGCGACAAAACACTAGGATGCGAGAGTTTACCAAACAATAGTAATTGATTATTATAATACATTAAAATACTGATCTCGATCCCCGATATATAAACGCGAGCAAGCTACCTTCGACGGCCGTACTGAGGTAGAGTTTTGTTGCTTCTACCGTGAGGAAGAAGCTCTGCGGTGAGGACAACAGGACGCGACAGGGAGACACATCACCCAATTCCTGCCTATTAATGTGTAGCGCAGTAATCGCATGTCCGCATACTAATCCCCATTTCGCGAATTTTCATGCTTAGTGTTATAACGTTCTGACCTCAAGTTTGAGCCGACTCGGCACCAGTGTTGACATCAGGTAGGGAAGGTGTGTAGCTCTGGCGTTTATAATCACAGGATGTGGTAGAAGCAGTCGTCGCTGCATCTTAAAAAAACATCAGCGATCGTAAGCCTATGTTGTACTTGCTGTTGAAACGAATGTTCACATACAGTTATTAAATATATCCTTATAGAATTATTGAGTTATTGTTCCAGTCAATCAACCTCCCAATACAAAGTTGACAGTTCCGCATAAACTCCATTGACTGTGTCATTAAATCTTTACCCTCTTTAATCTCGCTAGGCTATTCTATTCAGCCACTCTATGGTAGCCTTGATCCTTCCACGAGATAGCCGGAAAAGTAAGTGGATTCACCATTTATCCATGAATGCATACAACTCTGGGTCACTTCCCTTTCCCTTTCTCTATTGATTGATGTCTCTTTCGTTTATAATTTCTCTACATAAAGATCTAGTAGTGATCTTGCACTGGTGTAGTAATAGTTTAGTAGTGTTGGACGAATGAAGTAGAAATGGTTTACTAGTGGTGCAGTGGTGGTGGTGTAGTAGTGGTCTAGAAGTGGTTTAGTAGTATTCGATGTTGCTTCTAACGGCTGTTCTCAGTGACGTGTCATCTTGAGTGCGCTGTTGGTGTCGCCGTCAGGGATGACGTGTTTGTCGGATAGAGGAGTAACCTATAACAGAAGATCTTAAAAGGTGCAGAAACCGTCGCGTTACGAAGAGGATTACCACCCATTTATTGGTAAGGAGGCGGTGGAAAATCATTGCGCGCAAATACGATCCTCAAAAATATGAATACGATTTGTGCAGGAGGATTACGATCTGAAATATTCAGGCATCAATTACCGTCCAACCTGTTGCAGTTCGACACTTTTTGCATCGTTTCCGATGGGTTGATGTGCACCAGTGCTGCAACGAACGTGCGAGAAATAACCTTCAAAAATCCCCCTCCCTCAAATTTCTGCGGACAGAACATTGCAGCGCGGTCATGCATATGAGATCAAATTGTTACAAAATATCATATAAGAGAATTACATTTCCGATGACGATTGGAAAATACAAAAATTAACACTGAGTAATCATAGATATTCAACTCCAGCTAAATCTCTTCATTATTCGCTTTCTCACGCTTGCTGTATTTTACTCCACCTCGCCGAAGAATGGAGTGTTTAGATATAATATCGTCCATCGACCGCTAGGGGGCCTTCTCACCATCAACCATGACTCGACTTGACGTTTCCGGTGCCAACCAGATCTCAGAGTCGTGATGGAGCTTCCTCTGAACAAGAAAATATTCTTGGCTACAAATTAACTTGTTCATTTCCATTCCCTCTTGCGTGTGAAATGGGTAATATTTTTCATTATCATTGAGAGGTAATTCATTAACATTTATAAAGTGAACAATGGACACATCTCAGTAATTTCGAAAACTCGCTCATATTTTTTTCAAAAGCGGAGGGTTTGACACAGAAACATCAATTCATGAATTATTTCAACTGCAATTTCAATTTGAGCTTTGTAATAAAGAAGCGTAAACGTTAATTTATTTGGAAGTATATGAAATGGCTGGAACGGTCATAAGGTCCATATAGTGGGATGCTAAAAAATATCCTCTCAACGTACATGTTTGCTATCAACTTTGGTAACACGTAAAATGAACAAAACGATATTATTATAAGCCCAGGAATCAATTTATGACCCGGTTAGGTAGATGAGAACTTTTATGTATGTAGAGGATAGAGAGCTTATAAAACATTACCGAATATTCGTAATGGGTTGGTAATGTTCTTGCATCACGGTAGACTACTATTTCATTATATTGTAGGTCGACAACAAGGAAAATTGAGATGTATGACGTGGCCATTTCCTGGAACCAACAATTATCCAATCCCATGTTCATGCAGGTAGCTCCTAGCTATAACAACATATGCCCACTCTTTGCCCACTGGGACCACTGTATACCTGCTGGGCCCACTGTGTGCCCCGAACATCGGCCCACTGTATACCTGACAAAACACCGCCCTCAAAATGTCGGGTCGATTTAACATAACCCAGTGTGTCTTTACATTCAGTGTCGAATATTAAGGATGGTAGGAATACCGAAGCATGCATGTGAAACGTTGTGAGGAGTGTATGAATAATGATACAATATACTTTAACCCTGCGACAAATTAGACTTGACTAGTTAATGTTAAATAAACTTTGATATAATTCTTACCAATAAATATAAAGACACGAAATGAAATAGATAATTCTCTGTTTGTATCAGCCAAGTTCCGTGATGAGTGAATATTTACAATCACTACCACCGGCTGAACATTGCTTGAACATTATGTTTAACGTGTTACA
>SDVV010035569.1:0-11043 GCA_016164225.1 Gammarus roeselii
TATCCTAATATTCAGATATTGTATAAAATATCCATACCATGCATCGGAGATATGAACTGTACAGAGAACATACAAAACTGAAAGACACATACTTAAACTCTCGAGTTATAACAAAGCAAGAAAATCAATTCTCTACCATACCCAAAACATACATTAAAAACCGTGACGAATGAGGAAAAAGCATGTAACCCACCAAACAACTGACTTCAATAAGATACCGGGACATGCGAGCAACATACGCTGAAACCTTTAGTAAATGGTGTGGAATACTTCTACACGAACACGCTATAGTATATACAAAATCTGATGAAATCACTCCCCAACTAAGTCCATCACAGTTTAAAGTTAACATTTCTTTATCTAAAGTACCCACGGCTTAATCGTAACAGAATGTTATTTATACATATAATATACCAAAATGATGCAATTACCGACCAATTATGCCTGAAATAGTGTACCACATGGACGTTGCAAACCTAAAATATCCTAAAAAAATCCTATAACTGTTTGAGATAACTATTCAAAATTCCCAAAAACACTACAAATTCAACATAAATCAATTGAATACTACGACGTATATATAACACGAATAAATAAACTACAATAAATCCTTATCGTTCATGTACTCTCACTAATGGATCATCGCGTCAATGGAACACCGATATATCTGGCTCAAATCTGGATAGTGCCGTATATGGTGGATAGAATTTTGAAAACGAAGCTGCTGCATCAACTCAAAATACAAACATCAACTCGCCAACTACCTGAAGATATTATATACATATGAAATATACGACTGGAAAATACACAGAACATTACCTAAAATTCAATATCAAGCATCCGACCGCTACGAGTTAGGTAAATATACTCAGGGGTGATTCTCTTATGAAGGGATGTTCCAGCCACCTGTTTATATAGCATCTTTTCCTATGTGTTCGATAGCTCGCAATAGAAAAAAATGAATGAAGGATTTACTGCAGGAGTAGGTATAACAGAGCGGAAGGGTACTGATAAAAACAAACGCAGAAAATAACAATAAACTAATTGAATCTATGCCACGTGTAAATTGATCATTATCGAACTACGTAGAAATGATACCAAGCTTGAAAAGTTCATCATGAACGTGTCCGAAAAATCAATATTCGTGCAAGTGGGAACTGTGTGGAGTCTTAACCTTTAATACTGCGTGTAAATTATTATGAAACTGGTAGATTTATTTGCAATCAAAATTATCTTATAAATGTATGTTATCAATATCCTGAACATTCAGAGGACAGGTATTGAAAATGCATGTATGCAACATGACATGCAACGAAATTTCAATACAGTATGCCCAGCATTGAAATGCGAATACCAAAGGTAGTGTGTAAACGTTCTATTCATATAACCTATTAACATATAAAAACCTAATAATATATATACCCTGTTAACATACCCTAATGAATAAACCGAAAGCTGTTTGTCCATCCGTCAGAATGAGTCATTTGTTAGCCGACTCACGTGCCAAACACGTTTTACGCGTTTCCGCCACTGACGCTAGATTGCACGTTTTGCGCAGCTGACCCCGTCCCTGCCCCACCAAAAGTGATACTAGAATGTCGTTTTCGTCCTTATATATACTACATAGCAGTGACCAAACAAATTATACTTCCCAATCTAAAAGTGACCGAGAAAACTAACCTATCAAAACTCCATAGTTGTGACTGAACAAATTAATATCTCTAAGCTTGCTGTGACAAAACAAATTAATACATCCAAGCTAGCACTGACCGAGGAGATAATTTCTTCCAAACTAGAAGGGACCGAGCAAATTAATCTTTCCAAGGTACTAGTGACCTCGCAAATTAACCTATCCAAACTACATTGCATTGACCGAGGAAATTAATATATATGAACCAGCAGTGACCGGGCAACGTAATCTATCCAAACCAGCAGTTTAACAAGCTATAAATCTAACAATGCCCAATGCACAGAAATCATTTCGCCCGTTGCTGTGTTAATCATGGATCAAAATTATGCCAGTCATCCTCGATCACGATCTCATCAATGAACTGAATGTCAATTAGTGGCGCATGTTTTCAAGGTCACATGGGTGTCTCCTGTCGAGGAACTCACTGAATTTGTAAGACTCACTGCCTACTGAAAAGTACATGTCTCACTTGCCATTGCACGTTTCTCTGCCGTCTTAATGTCTCTCTGACCCTTGCTTGTCTCTCTGACTCTTGCATGACTTTCTGATCCTTCAATGACTCCCTGATAAACTACGTCTAAGTCTAAGTCATGCATGACCTTCTGATCCATGGATGACACCCTGACATTTTCAGATACATAAGACCTGACCTTTACAAATTGCATGCATGTTTTAAAAGTCCATGTAAAATTATCCTTCCCGTGTACGTTCCATATGTCATATGGTAAATACCCATGACATCTGTCTGTGTGCAGAGTGACTGGTTTAAGATCACAGGCATATGATTCAAATGAAGCATTCACACTCAAAATGTACGTTTTAGAAGAGCTATTCTTGCGGCCTACAGACACACAGCCGGTAAAGGCTGAGTTACGTCACCTGAGGCGAACCTGTAGTGAACATCGAGGTCAATAATTTGGTGCTGGTATTAACTTCAGGTAAATTCGAGATGAACCAACTTTTCAAAATAACTGCAGTTTCAAATCTCCCACGGGCAACTGGCACACGTTCTGTCTCGTGGAAATAATCGATACGAAACAAATTTTTACTCCCAGCAGCAGTTGTTCAGAGTCTCTGACGGTATCAATAATGCAGCCTAAGACTTCCACATGCTACAGGCATTTATGAAGGAAATAAAATATTTCCCCATCGCCTCAAATCGTAGCTGCTTCAATACCACCACACGCGCTGGTACATGCTCAGCCAAACGTTATTTTTCCTGTTGCTTGCGTACGTAGAAATTCATTACCCTTTTGCAACAGCTGGTCGTTGATGTGTGACATCATCACGAATGCGTCTATAGGATCGGTGATGCTGCCACCTGATATAATTTTCTGTCATTGATGAAGCGAAAACGGAAGGATCAAATTTAATTCAGTAAACAAAATGAAACACTGAGCCACGCAGGCAGGTTCAGCTGATTTGACGCGCTTTCTGCATGGAAAATGAACACAGCATTGAAAACGAATTAAATGTTTTGTTTATATTTTTGGGGGGAAGTATTATAATACCTCATCATCTCTACGAAGGAGTGCTTGGTAAGACGGGTTCCAATTTAATACAGTACCTGGCGCTGCCGCCTGGCGAACGGGTCTACTGACGATTTAGACCCAATTTAGACCCCTGTCGCAAAGAGTCATATTGTAATTAAATCCTCATGTTACGACCAATTTAAAAGAAACATTCAGTTTTTATTCAACGATCATTTTTTTCGTAAAGATCGGAAGACACTATGCGATTCATCACCTAGGATACGTATCGAGTCTGATAAATCACTCAATACCTGAACAATTCGGTATAAGTTTTTCCATATACGTCAGAGATTCAACTATCTCTAGAACAGTTAACAATCCGACATCCTGAACCCAGTTGTAGTATTCATGAAACGATAATGTTATTTTTCTAATGCAAAATTAATTATCGAGATTTGGTTTGGTTGCCGAGGTCAGATTTGAACTTAAAAACTAGATTTATAGACCGCAGATTCATAAAGGAATTCATGGGTTTGAGCAGTTATCACGGACACTTGCGAAATCAGCTTCTAGATGCCAATGAAAATGATTCCCTCTAAACCTAGTTCCAATAGTGCACACCTCATGTCAACTAACTTGACCTCAATCGATAGCTTAGATACGCAGTGAACGTAAAAACATGTGTACCATGAAGTATCCCCATCCACGGACGTTTTCTCGCCTGTGCCTTCAGTAAAGTGAATTAAATCTTATTATTTTCCATATTGATCATCCCGATAGTGATTATTGAGAAGGTGCCATCCTCCACCGGTTCTGTACTCGTGATACGGTTAAAAACATATTGGTTTGGGAAATTAATACCCGGTCTCTTGGAGGAGCCGCAATTGTTCTGTGGCCTTCGATAGCAAATATTTCTTATTGAATTAATGATGGGGAGAGGGTTTGCGGCTGGTATAATGAAAACCGTTGATTTTAGCTTCAGAAGCCCAATTGAAGTTCTCAAGTTGAATCGTGATCTACGACTTTCATAATATAATAAACGTTCTCGATGACAATGCCATGCCGTGTTAGCGCCAATTTGGACACAAGTAATATTTTGGGAGTATCGCATATACTGTATTGAAGAGTACACACAAACCTTTTCTTCTCTGTTAGCTGAGATGTTGCACCAAATTTAGTTGTAATCGGTTTAACCACCTTCGAGCGTTTCGTGTGGCAGGGTCCGTGACGGCAGACACGAGCACACTGAGACAGGGTGAACTACAATACAACAATATGCATATAGCTTCTTCCTGGTTTCCCATCCTTGCCTTCCATTTCCCGGCATTGCCACATGTCTCCAGTTAGTGAACCTATTAGTCGGGAGTACATTGAAATAAGTATCGGCTTTCTTCATTATCTGTTCGATTCCACAGAAGTGGTCAAGAAAACCCTACAACAATTTTGTTCTGTATTTGCGAAACGGGAATCATGCGTACGTTCGAAAACTAGTTTTTCGAGTTCTATGAGAAGCCCCATTTAATTTTACTCCATTTTCATAATACGAAGAATTACGGAGTGGTCCGATTTTTTTGTTAATGCTGACTTGAGCCGTTGAACCGATAGAGTTCAACGGCCAGACGGACAAATGGACAAATACTCGGTTTTGTTTATAATATTGTTTACAAATCATGTTCTTTCAAAGTTATCATCAAAATGTATTTAATTTTTTTTACTAATTACATTTACTACGTTTGCAGTTTTTAACCGACCTAATTGTATTGAAGCAGCGGACGCAGATACAATCCACCGGACCACCGTCCGGGGTGAAATTATACCTGAATGAGATCGTGATTTTAGTCTTGTGGGCTTGCGAGAACTACAAACATTATACCAAGATTCTTGTTAGTTCGACTCAAAAACAACACAAAATATGTATATATTCACTTTACTTTTTCGTTTCGTTTTGTGAGGATTTGCTAATTTGACATGAAATATGATAACCAATGAGGTCAATTAAATAGCTAAATTGTTGTTCTAATAATTTTGATATAGGTAGTTTTTTGACTGATTGATACTGGCCAACGCGTTCATATTCCATCTTTCTGATATTACACAAAGGTTTATATAAAAATGGTTCGCTGTTTTTGGCAGCAAAAATTCCATGGAGGTTTTGTTGCGTACTTTTACAGAATATGCTCGAACGTCTTTTCTGGGCTACAATACCGCACTCTCACGACGAACTCGTTAACCTCTACAACTCACCCCTTCAGTCGAGACATCAATGTCTTGACATCAGCATTCTTCTCTAGATTACAATACCGCTATCTCATGATGAACTCATTAGCCTCTACAACTCACCCCTTCAGTCGAGACACCAATGTCTTGACATCAACAGTCTTCTTTAGATTACAATAGCGCAGTCTCATGATGAACTCATTAGCCTCTACAACTCACCCCTTCAGTCGAGACACCAATGTCTTGACATCAACAGTCTTCTCTAGACTACAATACCGCTATCTCATGATGAACTCATTAGCCTCAACAACTCAATTATTCAGTGTAAACTACAACTTTCTTTTCCAGGTTCCAGTATCGCTATCTCACCACAAACTCGTCAATCTCTACAAGAGACCCCTGCAGTCTATACATCAACGTTTTTCTATGGATTACAATAAGGCAATCATAAGACGAACTCGCTAACCTCAACAACTAACTCATTCAGAAATAATCTAGAAATTAACAGTCTTCTCTTGGTTATAATACCGCAATCCTATGACGAACTCATTAAAGGCTCTACAACTAAGCCATTCAGTCTAGACGTCAACACTCTTTTCAAGGTTACAATAACGCAATCTGACGACAAACTCGTTAACCTCTTCAACTGACCCGAGCAGTCTAGACATCAACACCCTTCTCTGGGTTAAAATATTGCAATCTATTGACGAACGAATTTGCCTCTAGAACTGACCTATCAGTTTTTGACATCAACACTCTTTTCAGGGTTAGCAGACCTCAATCTAACGACAAACTTGTTAACCTCCGTAACAGACCCCTTCAGTCTACACATCAACACACTGTTCTAGGTTCCAATACCGCAAACTCATGATAAACTCGTAATCCTCTACAATGGAAGCCTTCTAGACAAGCTGTTGAAACTATCCTGGAATATTATTATAACCTTTGATATAGAACAGAATAGTCTATGAAATATGGAATAAAAATAATAATGTATTCTAGGCAATGGCTATGTGGCTTCCGGTACGTTTAGAATGATAGCACAGCGTTTGATCCAACCCTTCCAATATATTGCCCCCTTTTTTCACCAGGTACTGCCACTCGCTATTGGGATCTGAATGTAATTTATAGAGTATTGAAACATTTTCCGAGAAGCTCGATCCAATAATTTGAAGATCACATGAAAAGTAGTGCAAGGAAAGGGTCGTTTGGAAGAAATTGTTATAAATATGCACCTGAAACAGAAACGATTTGTCCTGGTGAGATGATGATGGTGCAATATTATGGAGAAAAATACATTGTTTGTGATTTTTTTAAACAGAAAAACCAAATATACCTGCTTAGAGCGCAACTATGGAAAAAAATTAGAACACTCTCACTTAGTCTCCAACTCTCGTCGCACCACACCGAAAACCAAGCTTCAAATAATGGAAAAAAATCCGGAACAAGGAACTTCTAAAGAATTTCCTGTTAAATTTTACGGAGACATATTTGTGGCATTGCTGCTGTATTTTCTTATGGACCAACGATTCTCGATGAGCGCCAGAAATCATGTGGTTGTAGATCATCAGACTCCCAAACATTAACCTGGAAATAATATAAGCTTGCATTAAACCTAATAAAATAGGTTTAAGATTTCATAACATTTTAAAAATTCTAGGAATAAGTAATTATTGGGAGAAGTATATATCCTGCGATATGTATAGGTAACGGGAAATGTGATACTAGCTTATATACTATTAAAGTCGTTTGAATGAGTTAAAGGTGGTGCAAGGTTGTGATTATGACAAGATACATTCATCATATTGTTTTGAACAATGTAACAATATTAAGCAAACAGGGTACTTCTCAAACGAGCATGAATAATGATTGTAAAATTACAATCAAGAGAAGGTATGAGAACATAGTTACGCTATGTAGGAGGAAAGTTAAGTACAATAAAGTTGAGTGAAGTTCACGACCCACCCTGCAAAGGAGAAGCACCCAAAATTTGTAGACACAAACCTCAAATGCAATATTACACGCATCTAGATAAGAAAGTATTTATTACGTAAATTTTATGATGTAGCAGTATAACAAAAGTAAATAATACGACTAAATCAAAGGGACCTATATTTAACACACGAGTATCACACCAGACTACCTCGCTGTTCTAACCAGGGCTCACCTCCTCCCGTGAACAGAATGTGCTGTGTGATGTCCCAATCTCCTCACTACCCGAATGACCTGAAATCTCAAAAAAAGGAGGCGTGCCTTAGCTGAAATTGAGGCACTAACTCTTCAATGAGGGGACGACTCTACAATTTACTAAAGTTGAAAGGGGCGTGTCTTCTTTAGCTGGTTGTGCCTCATTGGCATACAAGTAAATTCAGCCGTTACCTAGTTGATTGAGTCCTCCCTAAATCCGTTACAACTGAAAGGCTACCATGGGCTATGAGAGTAAAACCTGGCCCCTCTTCGTTATCGAATCCCGGCCTTAATTGCTGGTTTGCTTACCTTTGACATACAGGCGCATATGACATACACTTGCCAGCGTCTCTCAATCAAGTAATCTAATCTGTGGGCAAACTATCGGTTGCTAAAAGAAGCACTTTTGGAGATGATGGAAAATGCGCAAAGAAAAGGTTTCGCACCGTGTAACCTACGCTAGGGTTGACAGACCTACACTGTTTCTCACGCAGTGAGAAAGACTCAAGCTTTACAGGAATGTCTGAATTAACATTGAGACATTAAATATCTGCTAGCTGAGGTTGATGATCATAACATATTTATAAATAATACGATACGGATAGTTGATAGGATAGGTAGAGGTATTGGTAATGGAATAAGTATAGGTGTTAGGTAAGTAAACGTATTGGAATTTGCATAGGTAAGGTGATGAATATAGTCAATGGAATGAATATTTATATATTGAGACAACACAAGCCCCGTAATAGAGGCAGCACGGAGCAAACTTAATAGTTATCAACAATCTCCCAAACAAGACAGACTCGCTGAAAATAGATTAAAAACTCATTTCTGGAACTCGATTACGTAAACGATGTCCGCGCATTAGGCGACAAACCTGGAGTGCCGGTCTTCTAGGAGAATAACCACAAGACGAAAATGTTCCGAAATTTCCTTTTCTTGCTGCTGCTTTCTTCGTCGTTCCTCCAACGCCGACGTAGAGGTGCGAGGCGCTTGGTAATTGGACATCTCAACCGAAACATGCATTTTAATGTAAATAAGTACATTTTTCAACCTTCATAAACGAAAGTATAAGTCCACACTGTTGATGGCCACACTGTTGATGGCCACACTGTTGATGGCCACACTGTTGATGACCACACTGGTTGAAGGCCACACTGGTTGAAGGTCACATTGGTTGAAGGTCAAACTGGTTGAAAGCCACACTGGTAGAAAGCCACAGTGGTAGAAGGCCACACAGGTAGGAGACCACGCTGCACTGGTAGAAGGCCACACTGGTAAAAGGCCACACTGGTAGAAGGCCACACTGGTAGAAGGCCACACTGGTAGAAGGCAACACTGGTAGAAGGCCACACTAGTAGAAGGCCACACTGGTAGAAGGCCACAATAATGGAAGGTCACAATGGTAAAAGACTATCCTAGTAGAAGGCCATAATGGTGCCCGACCACGGAAGTATGTGGCCACGGAGATATGAGGCCGCGCAGATATGATGCTACTCTAGTACTAGGCCACGCAGGTATGAGGTCACCGTAGACCCAAAAATTACCCATTTCTTTTTAATGAGAATTGGAGATTCTTAAGCCTTTCTACAACTGCTAAGTAGCCGAATTTTCACGCTCCAACCTCCTCTAACTAATTGGATGCCCGGGTCGACACTAGAAATGCTTTCGACGAAACTAGTCTGCATGGTATTTATTGAGCATAGGGCGAAGAGTTGGTCACAGAATACGGACATAAATGATTAAATATTACATAGCTGCAAAAATGTTTAAAAAAAAATGTTTATCGAAGAAAATATATTTATGCAGTTCACTAAATGAAACAATATGGGCACTTCAAATCGTCATTCGTATGTAAGTAGGTATGAACGTCCACAACAAATAACACTACTTATAACAACACCAACGCATAAAGACAATGATTTACACCCGAACCGGCCGACAGTTTCTAGGAGTTTTGTTTTGAGTTAGTCATTGCATTTGAAACCGTTCGCGCGATGACAGCACCAGCTGCCCTATTAAATTTAGGCTTCTTTGATTAGGCAGTTTCCTGGTCAATATTCTGGAGGGTGCCTAAAACCTTCAGCGTCTTGGGGTAGTGCATTGTTTTTTCTTGCACTAAGTCACCCGCAACTGATCCAACTACTTTTTGATCGCGGGTGTCAACAAGTCGTTAATGCTAAGCTTCGCCACGTCAACTAGTCCCAGAGAGCGGGTGTCAAAAGGCGTTCGATTGTCTCGAGTCAACTAATGATGAAGCGTGTGTGGCAAGTCGCTTGCGAGTCAGTCGCTATCCGCCTCGCCAACTAGTCTTTGTGACCCTTCTTCGTGTTCACTCTTCCATACTTGCGAGTGTTAACGAGTCGTTCGAGCGCCACCCTCCGCCGCGTCAACTAGTTTCCAACAGTGGGTGCCAACAAATCGTTTGCGAGTCTCCCACCGCCGCGCATACTAGTCACTGAGAGTGTGTATTAACAAATCATGCACGTCGCCCTCCGACGCGCCAATTAGTCTCTCAGAGCGTGTATCAATAAGTCGTTAGTGAATCAACATCTTCCGGGCCAATTATTTCCAAAGAGCGGGTGTCAACAAGTCGTTAGTGCGTCACCAGCCACGGCATCAACTGGACTCTGAGAGCAGATGTCAACAAGTCCATATCACTCTCCATCATGCCAATTAATCCTTGAGAGCGGGCGTCAACATCTCTCTCAAGCATCACCTATCGCCGCGCCAAGTATTCCTTGATAACACATTTATTTAGGTTATTAGCGCATCACCCTCCGCCGCGTCATCTAGACTCTGAGAGAGGTTGTCAACAAGTTGTTAGCCAGTCCACCTCCGACGCGTCAACTAGTTCCTGACAGCGGGTGTCAACAAATCATCAGCGCGTCACTTTCCGTCGTGCCAGCTAGTCCCTGAGAGCTGTTACTATCCAAGATCCTCCCTCTCAAACAACATCTCGATATAAGAGGGGCCCAAATCTGCAACAAGATGTTATACATGTCCCATTCCTGCCACACCAACAGAACCATCGTCAAACTAACCGACCCCTACATAACCTACCGTCAACACACTTCACTTCTCTTTACGCGACCATTCCTGACTCTACAGATAATACATCTATGCACAAAACAGCAGTACAAATACACTTCAAAGTTCTTGTATTAGTCGAGTAGAGAGTCAACACTATCCTACAAAGGCACCCGCCTAGGGTGGACGCGGAGGAGTTTGGGTTGCCCAAGGGTGACAGGGTCTGCCTGTCGCAGCTGAGGTGCAATCGCCACACAGTCCCCCAGCCATACTAGCATGGACTGGGGAATGTCCCTTCCGATCTCTGCTTGATATGCCGAGGTTCACCCGATACGGTCGAGTACGTCCTGACATCGTGCCCAGGCTCGATGATGTCATGGCAGGCTCCACCATAACATCACGTCCGTGCGTGATCTGTGGGAGCGCTCATGAGACCTCATCAACCTT
>SDVV010035570.1:0-11043 GCA_016164225.1 Gammarus roeselii
ATAGTGACGCTGCTCTGATGTGCTTTCCCGCCCTGGGCATCCCGCTGTCGGGATGGTCGTGGGTGGGGGGGCCCGGCCATTATGACGCGGCGGGGGTAAACCAGCGAAAACTGTCGGGCCCTGCTGCTGACGACGGTTCCTCGGTGCATTCGGGACCCAGAGTGTAAGTTGAGGGGCTACCGGCCGGACCCTTTAGCACAAAAGGGCTAAGTTGTGTGAGCGTATGAGGGTGTGAGGTGCACCTTGCCTATCAGGTTTTCTCCACTGACATTTCTACCGGGAAAGCCATACCTTCATATCACATTCTCCACCATTTCATCTCCAACTCTCGCATTAAGGTCACCCAGTACAACTACATTGTAATGACCTCCAAAACTCTCAATACACTCACTCAAGTCAGTCCAGAATTGTTTCCTCTCCTCTTCACTCCTCTCGCTGCCAGGTCCGTAAGCACTCACAAATGCCCATCTTTCTACGGATCATAACTCCGCAAAATATTGTATTATACCCATACTCTTGTATAAGTCTTTACCTCCCACTTAAACTTTTCTCTCCCTAATTTCAGAACATGACGGAAACACCTTCCCGGTCCACCTGCTCCCGATGTGCCTGTCTTCTGCCCAAAAACGATCTACATACCACCTGCCTGAGACACTCCAGCTGCTTCTCGGGACACGTGTATAGGCCAGCAGCGGTCCCAGGCAGTGCGGCCTGTGAGGCTTTCCTGAACAGAAATCGGTCCATGAGACGGAGATATCTGGCAGCTCGACATCGGACACAGGGTTCTTTTTGCACTCTGACTCCCGTCACCTTACACTTCCAGGCACGCAACGCAATCCACCTCGCTACTCGGAGACTAGCAAACGGAAGGCAAAGGAGGACAGCACGGCAGCAGACGACCCAAGGCGTCTCTCCCCCCAATCGTCGAGGGGTTCGGGCAGGGATAGCCCTACTCACACGAACGGCCCCCTCCTCGCGGTCCCCTACCCCCCGATGCGCCTGCCTAACCCTCGGTTTCTGGGTACCAGATGCGCGACAAAGGACTCCTCATCCTCGGCGATCTCGACGCGTACTTCCTCATACGGGAAGACAGCACGCTGGACATGCCACCCCCCAACCAGGAGGGGTTTTACTCCCAGCGGGAGTACGCCCCGGGGGGCCCGGGCCTGCTTTCCGTATCCATGCGGACCGCATCGGACGAGGGAGCCGCAACATCGCTCACGACATTGCTCCACTCACGCACAGACCGCGTTCACTGCACCAGCCCTTTACGGTACCATCACAACCCCTGCTTCCGGACGGTACCCAGCCGCGCTCCGGCGGAGCTCCCCGATGACGAAACACTGCCCCCCCGCTTCTCCTTCTTCCCCGGAGGATAGGTGGGTAATACATCCCCCATCGCGACGTACACAGAGGTATTGGTGAGCTGCGACTATGAGGTCTACACCACAGAGCCCACTAACAATCCGATCACGGTTCATGAGAGAGGCCCTAACTTAATTTTCTCCCCGGTGGACTTAACCAGCACCGTGGTTCAGCTACTCGTCCGCAAGTCCACCTCTTTTCTGCCGCCAGCAGGTTCGAAGAAGCTCCCTCTCCAGCTTCTCAAGAGTGTCTTTGCGGTCAAACAACCCTCCCATCGGGGGTTGACTGTCAGAGAAGACGGCCTGTTTGTCCTAGAACGTATCCCAAATGCACTGCCCAAACTCCTTCAGCAAATCAATACCACTCTGCCCAACGGGTCGGCATGGAAGGACCTCGACGCTTGGTCAACCACGCAATTTGCACTCACAGCACACTGCCCCGTAGTCAAGTCCCTGATGGAGTTCGCGAATGCTCCGATTCTCTCCCCGAAGGCTCACTTCAACGCCAAAAAAGATAAGATCGCTTTCCCGGTCACCACATTGCCACAGAAGCACGTACCAAGGACTTCCGACTCCGCACGCAGGTGGCTCAAAACCTGCGAGGCTACATCCACGGAGCATCACTGATGTGGATTCTTGAGCGCATCCGGACTCTCGTCCTCACCGATGTCACGCCAGTTACCCCTCAGTCACTGCGTTGTCTGGCAGAGCTCTCCACAGGCTCCGCTAACAAACTATTGTCGGGGTCCCTCTTCGACGCTGCTCGGTGGAGATACCAGACTCGGCTTCAAACGTTGGACAGGCTCGCTCCGGAATCCGCCCGGACCGTCCTTCTAGCAGGGTCGGTACTTGAACCTCAACTATTCACCAACGGGGCGATCTAACAGGCTAGCCAAGCGCTGGACACTTCCCGTAGCAGGACGGAGGTCCTATCCTTCATGGGCTTCTCCACATAAGATTTCGTTCCCCCGCAACACCGGGAAGCTGTCACACAGCATCCCCTCTATAACCGAGGCGGATTGGCACCAAGCTCCTTTCGTAGCCGACCCGCACCGCCAAGGGCGCGCCCTACGTTCCAGCAGGACGCTAGGCAAACCCAAGGGAAGCGATGGGCTCCGGTGCGCCTCAGTCAAGCTCCAGGCCCCGCCCACCGCCTGCCCTGGAGGCCCGGGGACGCACAAACTCTGACGTTCTGCCGGCAACCCTCAGGAGCCGCCTCGCGCACTGGACCAATGCCACGCCCTTGGTCAAACGCACTATCGCCACAGGCCACTCCTGGAAATGGACGCCACGACCCCTTCCCACCGACAACGCGAAGATGTTCTAGAACCCCTCGTATTAGATTTTCTGCGCAAAGGCATAGTCAAGGCGGTTCCCAGACAGCCGGTTTTTGAATCTTGCATTTTTACGGTCCCCAAGGCCTCGGGAGGAGATCGCCTGGTGATCGACCTCAACAGATACATCCCGGTATCCACGTTCCGCATGTCCCACTCGCAGCGCATACGGGCAGTGCTTCTTCTTTCTGGCTCTCCCATTCGGTCTCAACCTGGGACCAACATTTTTTGCAACGGTCGCGAAGCTGCTCCTGCGTTTACTCCACCAGCAAGGGATAGATGCGGCCTTCTACGTCGACGAGTGGCTACTCAGGGCACCGACAGCTCTTCACTGCCGGCGCAACACCCAGACGGCCTGCGACCTTCTCCTCAAACTAGGCTTCCGCGTCCACATGGAGAAATCTGTTCTAGAACCCACCCAGCAGATCGACTTCTTGGGGGTAACATTTACCGGCGCGGCCGGGTCCATCGCCCCAGCCTTACAACACATCGACCCCTGCAGGGACATGGCCACGGAGATACTTTCCCGCGGAACCCTCTCGCTCCGACAGCATCAGAGTTTCCTAGGCATAATAAATTTCCTCCCACCTTACTTACGCCATGCTCGCCACTTCTCTAACGAGGTGGTGATCGCAGCACGCTCCCTCCACCTCTCCCTTAAGCCCTGCCGTCTCAACAATCCCTACCACCAGGCAGCTCAGCACTGGCGCGACGAGACCTTTCATACCACCGTCCCATTCGTAATGTCTCCCCCGGAGCACTTCATGAGTACGGATGCATCGGACGAAGCGTGGGGTGCCGTATGCGGCAGCGACCAGCAATCTTACGGTCGCTGGTCTCTCGGGGAACGCAAACTCCATATTACGGCGAAGGAATCGCTAGTCATCATACATGCGCTGGGCGCACGAGCTCATTGGCACCACACGACAGACCGCGTGATGTCCGACAACAGAGCGGCAGTGGCCATGGTCAACCACTTGGGCTCCAGCAAGGCCCCGGCGCTGCAGAAGTTCGGAGCACAGCTCCTACAGATCCTCCAGCGCCACCATCTCTCCATCCTCGCGACCTACCTTCCCGGTTCGCAGAACGTTTTGGCCGATCAGCTCTCACGTCTCCTACCGGTAGAAACGTAATAGGCACTGACACCTCAGTGCTTCTCGTGCTTCTCTGCCTGCGCAGGACCATGCATTTCGACCTCTTTGCGCATCCGGGGAACCACAAGTTTCTACTATTTGCAGCTCCGTTTCCTCACCTGCGAGCGGCTTCAGTGGATTCTCTCCAATGCGAAAGGAATTAGTAGAAGGAAATATACCTCTTCCCTTCATAAAACCTGATTCCTCAAGTGCTCCACAAGCTCGAAACGTACCGCTACAGTGGCGTCCTTTAGGTCCTCAACCACCCCAAGGCACTGTGGTGGCCTACGGTCATCGCGTCTTTCTACGAACTCTCGCTTGCCCTCGACGTGTCCCAGCGCATCGAAGGCAGGGAGGTCCCTCTAATATCACGACCCTTCTCGCGTTATCTCGCATTCAATTTTTAAAAACGGTGCTCACGGTAAAATTCAATAGCTCGCTGGCGGACACCCCGGTTAACACGCAAAGGCAGTCCACACAACGCCAATACCAAAGCATCTGGACTTGTTTACAAACGTGACTAAGCGCAACGCAGGCGCAGCCCATACCAGTCCACCCTCTTGACGTTCCTGCACTAAGCCGGCAAGCAGGAGCTGCTCAATCCTCGTACGGTTTTGGTCTGTTTCTCGTCGCGCTCGCAGCAGGCAACAGGGTATATGGAATTGCAGCCATGTCACGCATGGAACTACATTTCTGCACGAGCCCTCCATGCGCGCTCATCCTGACCGCCGGCAAGTTCCTGAACAAAAACCAGACCCTCGCCCACACACCACCGCTCATCGCCTTACTGCTGCCGGATGGCCGAGCACACTGCTTGTGCCCTATGACCGCACTCAAAGTATACATAGCACGATGTCCATCGCACAATGACTTTTTATTCATCCATCCTAGTAGCCGGGGCTTTAGAACCTTGCTACCGTATCCACCGCGTGTCGTAGAAGGCGACTAAAAGGGCGCCTCGTAACTGGGAGTAGAATCGTGCTGCAGTAACCCCTGCGTGTCATAAAAGGCGACTAAAAGGGGCGGTACGAAGGGGCTAGAAATCCCGTTCTCTGTGAAACATTTTCTCGAAGACGGCATGACGTGCGGGGGGAGGAGAGGCACACGCCTCTTCGAACCCTATTGCTAGGGTCGCTGAATGAGCGTGACTGTAGTACAAATGTTGTACAGAGGAGGGAGATTGGGGAGATGTTTGTGAGAAGGAAGTTTGATGTGTTAGCGCTGAGGGAGACGAAGTTGAAAGGTAAGGGCGAATGTGAGTTTGGTGTGAAGTGGAAGAAAGTCTGGTGTGGAGGAAGGTTGGGCACGAGACGGTGTGGTATTAATATTGAGTGATCGGTTGGCTAGTAGCGCTACCGAATGGAAGGAGGTGTCCTCAAGATTGATGTGGGTGAGAGTCAAGTTAGGCGTAGAAAAAGGGCATTTGTGAGTGCTTACGGACCTGGCAGCGAGAGCAGTGAAGAGGAGATGGAGCAATTCTGGCCTGACTTGAGTGAGTGTCTTGAGAGTTTTGGAGGTCATTTCAATGTAGTTGTACTGGGTGACCCTAATGCGAGAGTTGGAGAATGTGATAGGAAGGTATGGCGTTCCCGGTAGAAATGACAGTGGAGAAAATCTTATAAGTCTGTGCATGGAACAGAAGCTGGTCGTCGGAAACAGCCTGTTCAAGAAGCGAGATATCCACACGTACACATGGGCAAGGATGCCCCATGGTGTAGTGGTGGAGAGAGCGCTGATGGATTTTGTGCTGGTATCGAGGAGAGTGGTGGGCAGGCTGTTGGATGTGCGGGTGTTGAGAGGGGAGTGTGGAGGAGTGTCTGACCATCTGCTGGTGGAAGGTAGATTAAGAGTGGAGCAGAAGTGGAAGGGCAACAAAAGAGTGAGAGGGGGAAGAGAGGTAGTGAAAGTGAGTGGACTGAATGTGAAAAGTAGATCCGAGGAATTCCAGCAGGCGTTGAAGGAAGAATATGACAACGTGAGAGGACAGGACCTGAGAGATGTTAAGGGATGCGTTGCTGAGATGTGCGAAGAAGGTGTGTGGCGCGCGCCGTGAGGGCGGGTGCAAAAGGAAATGCAGCGAGTGGTGGAACGAGGAGGTCAAACTAGCGGTGACACGGAAAAGAGGAGCGTTTGAGAAGTGGTTGCAGGTGAAGTCGGAGGTGGTTTATGAAAGCTATAAAGAGGGGAGCAACGAGGTGAAGCGGGTGGTGAGGACAGCCAAAAGAGACGCTGATGCCAGGTGGGGCAGACTGTTGTGCCAGAATTTTGAGGAGAACAAGAAGATGTTCTGAAAAGAGGTGAAGAGGGTGAGGAAGGGGAAGACCGGAAAGGAGGAAGTGGTGAAAGAGGAAAACGGCCAGTTGTTGTTGGAAAGTGTTGATGTTCGGAAGAGGCGGGTCGAGTATTTTGAAGAGTTGTTGAATGTCGAGGATGACTGAGAGGCTGACATTGCTGCTGTGGGTGGTGGTGCGCGGACGCCAGTTTTGAGAGAAAGACTTGTTGCGGACATTACCAAGGAAGAGGCGCAGGAGGCGATGGACGTGGTGAAAGCAGGGAAAGCCTCTGGTTTGGATGGCGTTGCGACCGAGTGCCTGAAGAACGGTGGAGTAACGATTGTCAAATGGTTGGTGAGGTTACAGAACTTGTGTTTTGTGACAGGCGTGGTACCGATTGAGTGACGCAGTGCCTGCATTGTTCCGCTATATAAGGGCAACGGAGATAAAAATGAATGCTGCAACTTGAGAGGTATCAGTCTGTTATGTGTGGTTGGTAAGTTGTACGGGGGAGTGCTGATCAAAAGGATTAGAAACTGCACGGACTGCGCAATTGGAGAGGAACAGTGTGACTTTATGAGTGGTAGAGGGAGTACCGATCAGATTTTTAAAGTGGGACAAGTCTGTGCAAAGTACCTTGTGAGAAGTGGGCGGACATCTGTTGAAAGCGGTGCAGAGTTTCTATGCTGACAGCCGAGCATGTGTCAGAGTGGGAAGCGATGTGAGTGATTTGTTCACAGTGAAAGTGGGACTGGAACAAGGCTGCGTGATGTTTCCCTAGCTTTTAAACCTCTATGTGGCTGGAGTGGTTAGGGAGGTGAACGCGAGTGTTCTGGGTCGTAGCTTGGAACGGTTGGAAGCGAATGGGCGGAGTTGGCAGTTGAGCCAGTTGCTATCTGCTGATGATACGGTCCTGGTTGCGGATTCAGAGGAGAAGCTATGTAGGCTAGTGTCTGAGTTTGGTAGAGTGTGTGAGACAAGGAAGCTTCGAGTGAACGTGGGTAAGAGAAAAGTAATGAGATGCTCGAGGACTGTCGATGTGAGCAAAATTAGTGTCACCCTAAATGGAGAGCTCTTCAAGGAAGTTCAGTGTTTCAAGTATCTGGGCTCCCATGTGGAGATAACTGAACTAGTGGAAACTGAAGTGGAGGCGCGAGTGAAGGAGGGATGTAAAGTGTTGGGTGCACTAAAGAGTGTAATGAGCTGTAGGACGTTAAGGATGGAAGCGAAGAGAGGGCTGTATGAGGGTGTTGTTGTCCCAACTATGCTCTATGGAGCTCAGGCTTAAGGGGTGAGAGCAGAGGAGAGAAGAAGGTGGAATGTTTTCGCGATGAAATGTCTGAGGAGCATAGCTAGAGTAACACTGAGAGACCGGATCACCAACGACGTGGTTCGAATCAGAACAGGGATGATGAAGAAGTTGGAGGACTGAGTGGATTCGCGTGTGCTGAGATGGTTCGGGCACATGGAGAGGATGGATGAAGAGAGATTGGTGAAAAGGGTGATGAATGCGGAGGCGAGTGGTCGCAGGCTTAGAGGTAGACCGAAGTTTGGGTGGATGGATGGTGTGAAGCAGGCGTTGGGAAGGAGAGACATGAATGTGGTGGTGACGAGAGAGCTGCAATGAACAGACGTGAGTGAAGAATGATTGATTTTGACGCTGCTCTGATGTGCTTTCCCGCCCTTGGCATCCCGCTGTCGGGATGGTCGTGGGTGAGGGGGCCCGGCTATTGGTACCGGCCGGACACTTAAGCACAAAAGGGCTAAGTTGTGTGAGTGTGAGCGTATGAGGGTGTGAGGTGCGCCTTGCCATCGGCCACTCCCCTTTCTGGGGGATGCGGCCTAGTGTCTGTACCTGTATCATCCTACTTCCGGCCAGCCTCTCAAGGCATCATCGGTGGGGCACTACATCTGCTCGCTTATCAATGAGGCAACACCGCATGCCTTCGATAAAGCTCACGATGTCCGCAAGTATGCTTCGTCTCTCGCTTGGACGCGTGGAGTCCCGCTTCATGACATAATATCCAAGGCGTTTTGGAGGTCACTAAACGTATTCGTATACAAATACCTATTCACAGTAAAGAAGCCTAAACAACCTTGCGTCTCCTTGGCAACCAGGTAGATAGTCCATGCGTCTCCTTGAGAACCAGGTAGATAGTCCTTCTCCGCTGCGGCCAGCACATCCTCTACGTAGCATGGAGTACGTACTTCATTATCTTACCAACGCGTGCGGCGACACTCCACGCAAAACCTTCAGATTACGCATTACGAATTATGTATTCCCATTATCCTACTCTGTTACCATAGGAGCTTGTTATTGTACACGTTGTTGGAAGTGGTATATTTAGAATTTATTGCCTACCAGACGGTTCACGCATCCTCTCTGGAGGGCAATATGTATTGATTATGTAACTATATTTTGGTTGCTCATGCTCATGGCCCGCACATTGTTTTTGGCCGCGTCGAGTGAGTATGTTCACTGCCGTTGCCAGAACGCCACATTTGTATGTACCCATACTTAGATATTATTTGGACCCTCATGTTCAGAGCCCGCATATTGGTTTGCCGTTAGGACCTAGCTTTTCGCCGTTGTCACCAATTCTAGTATTTGCTAACCAGTACAGTCCTTACCACCATTTATACAAATGTGTTATCCTTCCCTTCCATGGCAAGCGCTTCTTTGGGAACACCCGGGTTAAGATACAGCCAATCCCTTCACCTTCTGTGCTCCTCTGGCATCGGCCAGCTTGCGCTACATGATATTTTTTCTATGCAAGCCATATGGCTCTTACGAGTGGAAGGTAATATAACTTTGTTACTCATTACAGCTATTTCTCTGTAATAAGTAAGAGCCATATGGGTTCACCTCCTCCTCTTGCTATAATAACTTAGCACCAACGTCTTCTTACTGGAAAAAACTCCGCTAGACCTCATGAATGATGGGACAGGCCAGCCCACGCTTATATAGGAAGCAAGGGGGTGGGGGGTTTCAGCCGGCAGACGGCCAAGTGCACCACCCGGTATCTGGAAGACATTTAGACCGATAGGCGCAAGAAGTCACGCGCCGCCAAGCAGACAAAGTTTTATTTTGCTAAAACTCGAGGACAGTCGAAGAACTTAAAAGTTTCGAGATTCCCTAGTAAGGTTAAAAGACTCAAAGGTCAAAATCGGTCGAAAACTACGTTCAACGGATGTTATCAAGATTCTCTTGTAAGAACGTTTCAGTAATGTTTTCTTTTCAGAATTCATTCGAATAAATGCAGAAGCGCAATGCAAACCATATGGCTCTTACTCATTACAGAGAAACAGCTTTTTATCGGGAGAATCGAGATAACAAAAGTTATATTCTTCCTCCACATCTTGCAAGTCCTGCCCTCTCACGTTGTCATATTCCTCCCTCAACGCCCGCTGGAACTCCTCGGCTCTGTTTTTCACATTTAGCTCACTCACTTTCACTAACTCTTTTCTCCTCCCACTATTTTGTTCCCCGTCCATTTATGCTCCACTCTTAATTTTCTCTCCAGCAGCAGATGGTCAGACACTCTTTCAACCTCCCCTCTCAACACGCGCACATCCAACAGCCTGCCCACCACTCTCCTCGACATCAGCACGAAATCCATCAGCGCTCTCTCCACCACTACACCATGGGGCATCTTTGCCCATGTGTACGTGTGGATATCTCGCTTCTTGAACAGGCTGTTTCCGACGACCAGCTTCTGCTCCATGCAAAGACTTATAAGATTTTCTCCAATGTCATTCCTACAAGGAACGCCATACCTCGCTATCACATTATCCCCTACTTGATCTCCAACTCTCGCATAAAGGTCACCCGGTACAACCATATTGAGTTGACGTACTCTCAATGCACTCGCGCAGGGCAGGCCAAAATTGCTCCCTCTCCTCCTCACTCCTCTCGCTGGTCCGTACGCACTCACAAATGCCCATTTTTATACGCCTAACTTTACTTTCACCCACATCGATCATGATGACATCTCTTTCCACTCAGCAACGCTACCAGCCAGTCAATCTCTCAATAACACCACACCTTCTCGCGCCCAACCTTCTTTCACGCCTGACTTTCTTCCACATACTACTCCAAACTCACACTCGCCTCTACCCTTAGACTTGGTCTCACTCGGCGCCAACACACCAAACCTTCTCCTCAAAGACATTTCACAAAATCTCTCTCCAAACTTCATTCGTACCACAACCACGCACATTCAGCGATCCCAACAACAGTGTTTAGAGAGGCGTGAGCCTCCTCTTCCCCTGCTTGTCTTGCCGTCTTTTAGGGAGAATTTTAAAGAAGAAGGGTTTCGTAGCCCCCTCGCCCCTTATTAGTTGCCTCTTACGCCACGTAGGTGTTGCGGTAGCACGATTCTAAGCTCCGGCCACGGGGCTACCTTTTTTGTCGCCACCTACGACACGCAAGGGGTTACGGTAGCCGTATTCTAACACCCCTGCTACGGGGTAAGACTGGAAAGGAAAAAATATAAACAGATACAGATACAGACACAAGGCCGCATCCCCCAGAAAGGGGGGTGGCCGACGGCAAGGCGCACATCACACCCTCATACGCTAACATTCACACAACTTAGCCCTTTTGTGCTAAAGGGTCCGGCCGGTAGCCCCTCAACTTACACTCTGGGTCCCGAGTGCAGTCCGAGGAACCGTCGTCGGCAGCAGGGCCCGACAGTTTTCACTGGTTTACCTCCGCCGCGTCATAATGACCGGGCCCCCCTCCCCACGTCCATCCCGACAGCGGGATGCCAAGGGCGGGAAAGCACATCAGAGCAGCGTCAAAATCAACTATTCACAATCATTCTCCACTCACGCCTGTTTATTGCACGCTCTCTCGCTACCTCCACATTCATGTCTCTCCTTCCCAACGCCTGCTTCAGACCATCCATCCACCCAAACTTCGGTCTACCTCTAGGCC